>CALYLW010001502.1:187253-193512 GCA_944989445.1 Ampullaceana balthica | reverse complement strand
AAAGGCAAAGCCCTCACTCACTGACTCACTCACTGACTGACTGATTCATCACTAATTCTCCAACTTCCCGTGTAGGTACAAGCATGAAACTTGGAGTAAAAGAATTTTAAAAATAACACTCATGGGGGCCAGGGGCCCAAAAACGTTTTTTCCCCTTATATGGCCTATATAAAATTTGAAAATCACCAATTCTCCTATTTCCCGAGTAGGCAGAAGCATGAAACTCTGGGAAATTGTTGAGTACAACCCCGCGATGGTAACGGGGGAAAAAAAAATTAAATTATCACTTCCTGGGGGCCGGGGGCCCAAATGAAGTTTTTTCCTTATATGAGCTATACAAAAATTAAAAATCACAAATTCTCCTATTTCCCGTGTAGGTAGAAGCATGAAACTTGGGGCAGTTGTTAAGTACACTTCCACGATGGTAACCGGTAAAAACAATATTTAAATTAATTATCACTTAATGGGGGCCGGGGGCCCAAATGTAGTTTTTTTCTTAGTTAAAAAAAGGTAGAATCATGAAACTTTGGGAAGTTATTGAGTAGCCTCTCGCGACGAAAATTGGCGTAAAAGAATTTTACAATTTACACTCATGGGGGGCCCGGGGGCCCCAAAAAAGTTTTTTTTCCTTATATGGCCTATATAAAATTTTAAAATCAACAATTCTCCTATTTCCCGAGTAGAACAAAGCATGAAACTTTGGGAAGTTGTTGACTACAAACCCGCAATGGTAACAGGCGAAAAAATAAATAAATTATCACTTCCTAGGGGCCGGGGCCTAAATGAAGTTTTTTCATAAAATGAGCTATATAAAAACTGAAAATCACAAATTATCATATTGCCCGTGTAGGTAGAAGTGTGAAACACTGGGTAGTTGATAAGTACACTTCCGCGATGTTAACAAGCGAAAAACATATTTAACTTAACAGCTAATGAGGGCCGGGGGCCCAAATGTAGTTTTTTTCTTAGATAAAAAAACTGACTCATCACTAATTCTCCAACTTTCCGTGTAGGTAGAAGAAGCATGAAACCTTGGGGAATTGTTAAGTAGCTTCTTGCGACGAAAATTGGCATAAATTTTTTTTTAAATTCACACTCATTGAGGCCGGGGGCCCTAAACCATTGTTTTCCTTATATGGGCAATATTAAAAGTAAAATCCTCCTATTTCGCGATTAGATAGAAGAATGAAACTTTGGGAAGATATTGAGTACACTTCGGCAATATCAACAGGCAAAAAAATATTTAAATTTTCAAATACTGGGGTCCGGGGGCCCAAATAAAGTTTTTTCTTTATGGGAGCTATATAAAAACTGAAAATTACAAATTCTAATGTTTCCCGTGTAGGTAGAAGCAAGAAACTCTGAGTAGTGGTAACAAACTAAAACAATATTTAAATTATTACATAGCTGGGGCCGGGGGCCTAAATGTAGTTTTTTCCTGATATGAGCTATATAAAAATCTAAAAATCACTAATTATTCTATTTCCCGTAAAGGTGGAAGCATGAAACTTTGGGCAGTTGTTAAGTAACATTCCGCGATGGTAACAAGCGAAAAAAATATTAAAATTATTACTTAATGGGAGCCGGGGGCCCAAATGTAGTTTTTTTTAAATATAAAAAACTGACTGATCACTAATTCTCCAACTTCCCGTGTAGGTGGAAGCATGAAACTTTGGGAACTTGCTGAGTACACGCGCGCGACGATAATTGGAGTAAAAGAATGTTAAAATTAACACTCATGGGGGCCGGGGGCCCAAATGAAGTTTTTTCCTAATATTGCCTATATAAAATTTGAATATCACTAATTCTCCTATTTCCCGAGTAGTCAGAAGCATGAAACTTTGGGAAGTTGTTGAGTACAATCCCGCGATGGTAACGGGAGAAAAAATATTTAAATTATCACTTCCTGTGGTCCGGGGGCCCAAATGAAGTTTTTTCCTTATATGAGCTATATCAAAACTAAAAATCACTAATTCTGTCTTTTCCGTTGTAGGTAGAAGCATGAAACTCGGGGTAGTTGTTAAGTACACTTCCACAATGGTAACAGGTAAAAACAATATTTACGTTATCATTTACTGGGGGCCGGGGGCCCAAATGTAGTTTTTTCTTATATTAAAACTGACTCATCAATAATTCTCGGATTTCCCGTGTAGGTAGAAGCATGAAACCTTAGGAAGTTGTCAAGTAGCCTCTCTCGACGACAAATGGTGAAAAAGAATGTTAAAATTCACCTTCATGGGGACCGGGGGCCCAAAATCGTTTTTTTCTCATTCTATGGGCTATATAAACATTTGAAAATCACTAATTCTCATATTTCCCGTGTAGGTGGAAGCTTGAAACTTTGGGAAGTTGTTGAGTACACTTCCGCCATGGTAACAGGCGAAAAAATATTCAAATTTTCACTTACTGGGGCCCAGGGGCCAAATGTAGTTTTTTCCTAATATGAGGTATATAAAAACTGAAAATCACTATTTCTCCTATTTCCTGTGTAGGCAGAAGCTTGCAATTTTGAGTAGTTGTTAAGTAACATTCTGCGATGGTAACAGGTTAAAAAAATTATATAAATTATCACTTACTGGGGGCGGGGGGCCCAAATGTAGTTTTTTTCTGATATAGAAACTGACTCATCACTAATTCTCCAATTTCTCGTGTTGGTAGCAGCATGAAACTTTGGAGTTTTAAGTACACTTCCGCAATGGTAAAAGACGAAAAAGAATTTTGAAATGCACACTCATGGAGGCCGGGTGCCCAAATTTGTTTCCTCCCTTATATGGGCAATATAAAAATTAAAAATATCTTATTCTCCTATTTCCCGAGAAGGTAGAAGCATGAAACTTTTGGGCAGTTGTTAAGTAACATTCCGCGATGGTAACCGGTAAAAAAATTATATAAATTATCACTTACCCGGGACCGGGGGCCCAAATTTAGTTTTTTTCTAATATTAAAAACTGACTCAACACTAATTCTCCAACTTCAAGTGAAGGTAGAAGCTAAAACTTTGGGAACTTGCTTAGTACACTCTTATGACGATAATTGGTGAAAAAGAATTTTAAAAATTTCACTCATGGGTGGCCGGGGGCCCAAAACCGTTTTTTTCCCTTATATGGACTATATAAAACTGAATAAACACTAATTCCTCATCTTCCCGTGTAGGTAGAAGGATGAAACTTTGGAAAGTTGTTGAGTACTCTCCCGCGATAGTAACAATCAAAACAAATAACGGGAGCAAAAACATTTAAATTATCACTTCCTGGGGGCCGGGGGCCCAAATGAAGTTTTTTCCTAATATGAGCTATATAAAAACTAAAAATCACTAATTCTCCTATTTCCCGTGTAGGTAGAAGCATGAAACACTGGGTAGTTGATAAGCACACTTCCGCGATGGTAACAAGCGAAAAAAATATTTAAAATAACACTTAATGGGGTCAGGGGGCCAAAATGTAGTTTTTTTCTTATATAAAAAACTGACTCATCACTAATTCTCCAACTTCCCGTGTAGGTATTAGCATGAAACTTTGGGAACTTGCTGAGTACACTCTCTCAACGAAAATTGGCGAATAAGAATTTTTAAATTCACACTGTTGGGGGCCCGGGGCCCAAAAACGCTTTTTTTCCTAATATGGACTATGTAAAATATGAAATCACTAATTTTCTCATTTCTCGAGTAGGCAAAAGCATGAAACTTTGGGAAGTTGTTGAGTACAAACCAGCGATAGCAACGGGAGAAAAAAAATTAAATTATCACTTCCTGGGGCCGGGGGCCCAAATGAAGTTTTTTTCCTTCAAAAAGGCAAAGCCCTGACTCACTCACTGATTCATCTCTAATTCTCCAACTTCCCGTGTAGGTATTAGCATGAAACTTGGGAACTTGCTGAGTACATTCTCTCGACGAAAATTGGCGTAAAAGAATTTTAAAAATAACACTCATGGCGGCCGGGGGCCCAAAAACGTTTTTTTCCTAATATGGCCTATATAAAATATCAAAATCACCAATACTCCTGTTTCCCGAGTAGGCAGAAGCATGAAACTTTGGGGAATTGTTGAGTACAACCCCGCGATGGTAACAGGATAAAAAATATTTAAATTATCACTTCCTGGGGGCCGGGGGCCCAAATGAAGTTTTTTCCTAATATGAGCTATATAAAAACTAAAAATCACTAATTCTCCTATTTCCCGTGTAGGTAGAAGCATGAAACACTAGGTAGTTGATAAGCACACTTCCGCAAAGGTATTAAGCGAAAAAAATATTTAAATATTCCCGTGATCCTATCAAGCTGATAATTTAATTTTTTTTCGTGTAGGTAGAAGCATGAAACTTGGGGTAGTTGTTAAGTACACTTCCACGATGGTAACAGGTAAAAACAATATTTAAATTATCACTTAATGGGGGCCGGGGGCCCAAATGTAGTTTCTTCTTTTATTAAAACAGACTCATCACTAATCTCGGATTTACCGCGTAGGTAGAAGCATGAAACTTTGGGAAGTTGTTGAGTAGCCTCTCGCGACGAAAATTGGCGTAAAAGAATTTTTAAATTAACACTCATGGGGGCCGGGGGCCCAAAAAAGTTTTTTTCCTTATATGGCCTATATAAAATTTTAAAATCAACAATTCTCCTGTTTCCCGAGTAGTTTTAAGTACACTTTCACGATGGTAACAGGTAAAAACAATATTTAAATTATCACTTACTGGGGGCCGGGGGCCAAAATGTAGTCTTTTCTTACATTAAAACTGACTCATCACTAATTCTCGGATTTCCCGTGTATGTAGAAGCATGAAACCTTGGGAAGTTGTCAAGTAGCCTCTCTCGACGACAAATGGCGAAAAAGAATTTATAAATTCAGCTTCATGGGGGCCGGGGCCCAAAATCTTTTTTTCCCCTTCCATTGGCTATATAAACATTTGAAAATCACTAATCCTCCTATTTCCCGAGTAGGTAGAAGCATGAAACTTTGGGAAGTTGTTGAGTACACTTCCGCGATGGTAACAGGCGAAAAAATATTCAAAATTTCACTTACTGGGGCCCAGGGGCCAAAATGTAGTTTTTTCCTAAAATGAGTTATATAAAAACTGAAAATCACTAATTCTCCTAATTCCTGTGTAGGAAGTAGCATGAAACTTTGAGTAGTTGTTAAGTAACATTCTGCGATGGTAACAGGTTAAAAAACTATCTAAATTATCACTTACTGGGGGCCGGGGGCCAAAATGTAGTTTTCTTCTTATATAAAAAACTGACTCATCACTAATTCTCCAATTTCTCGTGTTGGTAGCAGCATGAAACTTTGGAGAGTTGTTAAGTACACTTCCGCAATGGTAACAGGTGAAAAATAATTTTGAAATTCATACTCATGGGGGCCGGGGGCCCAAAAACGTTTTTTTTCCTTATTCTGGCTTTATAAAAATTAAAAATCCCTTATTCTCCTATTTCCCGAGAAGGTAGAAGCATGAAACTTTGGGTAGTTGTTGGATAACATTCCGCGATGGTAACAGGTGGAACAATTATATAAATTATCACATAACGGGAGCCGGGGACCGAAATGTAATTTTTTTTCTTATATGAGCTATATAAAAACTGAAAATCACTAATTCTCCTATTTCCCGTGTAGGTGGAAGCATGAAACTTTGGGCGGTTGTTGAGTACCCTCCCGCAATGGTATCAGACGGAAAAAAATTAAATTATCAGCTCGATAGGATCACGGGAAGTGTGTCTTTTTTTTACTTTTCGTTTTTGTTTTTCTGCGGGACTACAACAGACAGACAGACAAGACGGTGAAGTTAATATATGTATTATATCCATCATGTTCCATTTTGAAATCAATTTGTGTTTGAATTTGTGTTACGCGCGTTCTCAATGCTTACTGAAATCCTAATTTACCGCAGCAAAGCGCGAGTATTTTGCTAGTCTAATATATAAAGCTCAGTTGGTGTTTGTATGTTTGTATGTTTGTATGTTTCACTTTTCGACTTTCTGTTAGAAAATCACGGAAAAACCAAATGACGGACGGGGACCAAATTTGGCAGGACGGTTCCTTTTACCCTGAAGGTGGTTTTAAGTTAGTTTTTGTAATTGTCCCTTTTGCCCGAATGCCGTAAATTAAATAATCAGAAAATGCAGAGACAAAGAATAAAAAATTTAACCTCATTTCTGTATTGAACAAATTTACGCGGACGTTCAAATGCCGTTCAAAGCGAGTTACTTTTGGTGACGTTTTTTCCCCCCAATACTTTATTTTCAGCGGTGTGAATTCAAAAAATATTATA
>CALYLW010001502.1:177253-182253 GCA_944989445.1 Ampullaceana balthica | reverse complement strand
TATGTTCATTATAATACGCAGCGCAAGACAATACAAAAATACAAAATTAATATAATGCGCACCGATCGGGAATATATTTTTAAAAAGTATTTAAAAAATATAATACACACCTTATTGCGCGACAGGAAAGATTGTTCAAAGTATTACGCAACACGACACTCTAGCAAAAAAATTAACATGTTACATAGAGATAAATAAAGATAATCTAAAAATTCATTAGTTTAATTACAGTACATTCGATTTATCTGAAATTTTGATACATAATTTTTATCATCGGCACGAGTCTGTCTGCAAAATTTCAGCTCGCTAGTATACGAGGAATTTATACGCCACAAGTTAATATAAATGATTTAAAAAGGGCTTGCTAATTGTGTTATCAATTCTTATCTATTGTTTGCTACTGCTCAAGAAAATTAATATTAAAAAAAAGAATAAAAATAAATTGTTTTTGAGCCTTCTCGTCCACGAGGATCAGCAGTCAAATATCGTCGACATCTGCAATACTTCCAAGGGCATAGGCCACCTACGAGAGTCCTCAAGACATCCCTATGCTGGGCCAGTCTTTCCAGCATCTGTCATTTATAGTTTCTAGATGTCTGCCTCCAACTATCGGCGCCAAGTTGTAGTATTGTTTCTTGTAAGACTCCTTTTCCTCTTTCCCTGAGGGTTCCAGTTCAAGGATTGCCTTGTTCTATTGGAGGCAGGTTTTCGAAGCGTATGGCCAATCCTTCGCCATTGCTTCTGGGGAATCTCTTGATCGATTGGCTTGTGCCCTGTCCGCTGCCACAAATCCAGGTTGCTCATTTTGTCCGGCCAGTGAATCCTGAGAAACCTTCTTATGCTATTGTTAATAAATCTCGATGCACTAAAGTAATAGAAAATCTTAATCCATATTCCAGGCCATTCGTATATGTTAGATTACACTTATAATTCGGTAAGTTCTCAAAAGAGCAACTGTAGAGGCGTTTCTTTAAGTTTGTCTAGTTGAACAGGTCGATGAACACCTTTTCGGTATTCTGCAGAGTGCTCTTAGATTTCATGTTCTAGACATCGTAAATGACAAGTCACTTTTATAGGTTATTGCCAGCAAAATAAGTGGAATTTTTTGCTGCATACTAACTTGACACACACACACACACATATATATATATATATATATATATTATATATATATTATATATATATATATATATATATATATATATATATATATATATATATATATATATATATATAAAGAGAGAGAGACAGAGAGAGAGAGAGAGAGAGGGAGAGAAGGAGAAAGAGAGAGTACCGTATATACTCGTTCTATAGCCCGTTCGTTCATAAGCCGACCCCCCCCCACTCTTGGAAGGGAAAGTATTAAAAGTGTATAACCCGATCGCAAGCCGACCCCCCAAAAAATAATAGGACAGCTTTAAAAAAATGGTACATATTTTTTTAAAACTACAAGCTAAATCGGTCATTATGATTGTTTACTTTGTACTGCCCATCTTTCTCTTTCTGCTCTTTATTAAGCAAGAGTTGCCGGTATTAAAAAAATTTATTTGGTAAACAGTGACGAAAGCGCGTACATTAAAATCCGTGGTTGAAAACAAAATGTGTAAAACAATTTATTAAAACGTTCACTAAAATAAATAAAATGATTGAATAAGGTAAGTGCTGATTTGTAATAATATATTATAGCTTCTGATAGAGCAGTCGAATCTTGTAGAATGTAGAAAAGGACATTGATAATCTACAATAACAACACCGATATTCAATATCCATGCGGAAATCACCTATGACCCGCTCATAAGCCGACCCCTCCCTCACTTTTTCCCTAGATTCTGTCCAAAAAAGGTTGGCTTGCGAACGAGTATATACGGTAACAATTTAGCGTGATTTATACAATGCTCTTCCCAAATCCTAATATTTGATTGATTTATCTGCTGTTGAGAGTTGCTTAGCGCCTGAGAACTTTTTTTTATTCAGTCAGTTTACACAAGTTTTCTCAGCCTTACACTTACATCGTTCATGTGCGTGATTTGGAAGATTTTATAAAACCTAATATGGGCAAAAAAACGCATTCAGTCACTTGGCAATTAGTTTCACGGTCTTATTTTTATACATTTATGATGAACATGGTAAATTAAAAATCAATGAAGATATCGCATAAGATCTGATTACAGAGAATGTACGTAGCGGCGCTAGCGAGAGCGACACGGAATTAGTAATGAAGTTGAAGATTTTACAGATCCGATTTGGTGTATCAGTAAAAGTTGCAAGTTACACACTCAGTCTTTCCATGTGATCAGAGGAAGACTTATAAATGAGATAGTAAAACTTAACGCAGCTTACTGAACAATTAACACTACACAAAAAGTCAAATTTTTATCTGGACAGATTTCTGTTCATCAAATAAACAGTGTCTCATGTGAAAGCAATAGCTGAAATGTGAATTGTATCATTCAGATCTGGAAGAGGGAAGCAATAGCTGAAATATCTTGAAGAGGAATTCACAGATGGGTTTACAGATGTCTGTAGACAATAAAGCTCTGGCAAAATTAATAAGTAAAAAAGATATATACATAGTTTAGTGATATGTGTTCCAAATGTGAATACTACTTTAAAAATCTGCCATTTTAAATTTCATAACAAGTTCTAGAAGGGACCTTATCTTATATACATTACAGACGATCCTTTTAAAATAAGCTTACATATTATTACAGATAATACAGGAGATTATTGCGTCCGTTGTTTTTGTTTAATCATGCATTTTATTAGAGCATTGAATGTTGATAGTATGTTGATTTTCCTGCCTGGTTCTAACCCGAATGCATTATGGAATAAATGATGATTTGTATATGTTTCTTCTTGCGAACGGAACAAGAAAAGTCTTTTTATGCCCATGTTTATCCGAGTGTTGTATTAGATTGTTTTTGCTTTGGCCCAGTTAGAATTTACTGCCTTAAGTATTACTACTTCTTTGCTTGTTGTTCTTTTAAGTCTAGTGATTCTAGGTTTAGTAATTTAATCAATGAAGTCACTCTTGTCAGTAATGAGTCTTGAAATCTTAAATTCTTGTCATAAACTAGATTGTGCTGGGGCGCCATTGCGCCTACGGTGTCCACTTTTAAAAAAAGTCCAACTAACTTGTCATTGATAAATAAGAAATATTAAACGTTCTGAAATGTACACAAAGTATTGTTTAATAGGGGTTGTAGGGCGCCTGCTGCGCCCACTTTGTTTTTTGTCAAAAGCTCAAGTAACGTATCCTTGTTTGAAATATTAAACTTCCTGGAATGTACACAAAGTATTTTATAATTAACCATAATCAAATCCTACTTTTAAATCCTTTATATTAACTCGTGGTGTCTGTTTTTTTTGCGCCCTTGCTTGCTTGTCGCAAAAACTTTGGATCGATTTTTATCCCACTTCCTCGTAAGCTAGCGAGCTGAAATTTTGCAGTCAGTTTTGTACCGATAATAAAAACGAATTATCAAAAATTTCAGATCGATCGCATGTATTGTAATAAAATTATTGAATTTTTAGATCATTTTATTTATCTCTATGTATCACGTTATTTTACGAGATAGAGTGTCGCGGTGCGTATTATATTGAACAACCTTTCTGTCGCGCAATCAGGTGCGTATTGTATTGACAAAACTTTTTATAAACATATTCCTGCATTTTATTAAACATGTTTTACGAGACATAACTAAAATTTTGTATTTTTTAGATAGCCGTGCGCTGCGTATTATAATGAACACTAGTGTATTACCTATCAAAAATGACGGAAGTTTTCAAAATAAATACATTTCAGCTGAAATCTTTTTATTTTGAAAAAATACACATCACAATAAAAAGTAATGTAATACAGAACGTTTATTTAGTTTTATTTTATTCATTTATTTCCTTACTAGTTTGTGCTGCGGCGCCGTGGCGCCTGAGGCGCTCGCGTTCTTAAGGGCGCCTTCGGCACCCACCTTTTTTCAAAAGCCCACCTAACTTGTCCTTGTATGATAAATACGTTATATTAAACTTTCGTAAATGTACACAAAGTATTTTAAAATAAGTTGTTTTTTTTGGTCAAAAGTCCAAGTAACTTATCCTTGTATGATAAATACGAAATATTCCTGAAATGTACACAAAGTATGTATATAATATTTTTTTACAGTGCTAATCACCACAAGATTTTTAAAGTAATTTTAGAAAGCAGCGCACCAAATTACTGCACCAAAAAAAATAACTCTTTGAGTCAGTCAGCACTGTTTACAGCACAAATGCTGACGTCATAGGTTCATGCGTTGTTTATTTATGTTAATCTGGAAACCAAAAGGATTATGATTTAGCGTTAGGCCACAATCAGCGATAATTGAGCGTAAATATATATATGATGATTGAACAATTTTATGCGGCCGTTCCAAAAGAGTTCTTTTTTGGTTCAGAAATTTGGTGCGCTGCTTTCTAAAATTAGTAGCGTCACGGACAGACATGACAGACAGTCGTGACAGAGATTGCAAATTATGTATGTTGATTTTTTTAGTTATGTCTCGTACATAAATGAGTTATAGTCAAAAACTTGGTTTTTTAAAGTTTTAAAAAATTTAAATGCCGGATATTAACTCGTGGTGTCTGTTTATTTAACCCTTGCTTGCTTGCTTGTCGAAAAAACTTTGGATATATTTTTAACCCACTTCCTCATAAGCTAGCGAGCTGAAATTTTGCAGGAAATTTTGTATCGATGATAAAAACGATGTATCAAAATGTCAGATCGATCGCATGTACTGTAATTAATGTATTTTATGTTTAGATTATTTTATTTATCTCTATGTATCATGTTTTTTATTTGAAATAAAGTGTCGCGGTGCGTATTATATTGAACGACCTTTTTAATACTTTCCTGTTGCACGATTCGTCGCGTAATATATGGACGACAATTTTAAAAATATATTCCCTATCGGTGCTTGGTTTTTTAAAGTTTTAAAAAATTTAAATGCCGGATATTAACTCGTGGT
>CALYLW010001502.1:142973-177244 GCA_944989445.1 Ampullaceana balthica | reverse complement strand
ATTTAACCCTTGCTTGCTTGCTTGTCGAAAAAACTTTGGATATATTTTTAACCCACTTCCTCGTAAGCTAGCGAGCTGAAATTTTGCAGGAAATTTCGTATCGATGATAAAAACGATGTATCAAAATGTCAGATCGATCGCATGTACTGTAATTAATGTATTTTATGTTTAGATTATTTTATTTATCTCTATGTATCATGTTTTTTCATTTGAAATAAAGTGTCGCGGTGCGTATTATATTGAACGACCTTTTTAATACTTTCCTGTTGCACGATTCGTCGCGTAATATATGGACGACAATTTTAAAAATATTCCCTATCGTGCGCATGTTTAAACAGTTTTAGTTTTACGAGACATAACTAAAATTTTGGATTTTTGAATTGTCGTGCGCTGCGTATTATAATGAACATTCTTTTAGTTATGTCTCTTACATAAAGGATTTATATTCAAAAACTTTTTTTAAAACGTTTTTAAAAATATTTTATTGTTCCCTTTTCCAAAAATAAAATATGAGCTAAAACAATGACGTCAATTTAATTTATAATCTTTTTGCGCGCCGATGCACACCTTGTATTTTAAAATATAAGATCAAACAATGACGTCATATAATATTTTTTTACAGTGCTAATCACCACACGATTTTTTAAAACTGCTATACAGCGTTTCTCAGCGTTTCACATTTATCCAGTGAGCCAGTGACTTGGACTATTATATGATTTATGAGTTATACACGATAATAAATTTGTATCTTTAGTTTCTGCTATATTTTTCGGGTGAATCCCTTTAAACTTATTTTCAATAGTTTACTTTCTGGCTTTTGTATGTCCTTAAAATTTTATTAGGCTCTAGGATTAGATCCAACTGTGCCTAATGGATAAGATGGCCTTGATATTTATAAAAATTGTATTAAAAAGACCACCTTTCTATTAAAGTCAAAGACTATATAAAATGCTATAAACTATTAAACATTATTTAAAATATCCTAAAAGCATTAAGCATTGTGAGTCTGTTAGTATTGCTATTGGTAAGTACTGCTAGACAATTATGCAATAAGCCATAATTAAACTTTTATTTAATAATGACGTTAAAATAAATATTGATGAGTTATTTATATTTCTTGGAAGGAATGGTTGAGAAGATCTTCCTCGGGATTGAGATGATGTTTGAGCTCTGTTTTTTCCACTGAAAATTAGGGGATATTTTAAATGAGTGACGTCAGTTATTTTGCACAATTAGAAAAAATGAAATTGCATTACATAATAAATTAAATGCCTACAACGTTAAGAGATTTTCGGGTTAGAGAACTATCATATAATCTTGATAGCCATTTCATTTTAATTTATACTTAAGTTTAAATGAGGCATTTTTGCCTGAATATATTATACATATACTGTAGTACCAGCCAGTATTAGATGTTAGTCTGGGTTTTTAAAAAAGTTACAGAGGCATGGGCTGTTAAGTCCAGGGAGCCTACAAAACTGAATAATAAGTGGTCTCTAGATTCCAAAAATTCTGGTTTAAAATAAAATGCTTATCTATTTAATAGGTAATAATTTATCGGCAGCTGGATAGCGAAGTCAATAGTGCGCTCGCCTCACAAGCTAACCACAATAAAGATGATGAATGACTAAGAAATGTCCTCCGCTAGCCTGGAAGGGAGTCGGGGGACCCATTAAGGTCTACCAAGCCCCTAGTAAGTTCTAATGGAAACATTAGGCCCCCATAAGACCATCGGTTATGGGACTTTAAAAAAATTATCACCAATGGATGGTTCTTTGCTGGCTTCCTGCAGCAGGGAATAGCACATTATTCACTGTCTTTTTCATATTCTTATTAAACCTACAGATCAAAACTTACATGGATACGTGTCCCGTGGATAGTTGCTCTTAACGATGATGACCACAACAGCTACAGCTATGATGATGGCAAGAAGGCCGCAGAGCAGAATCACCCACCAAATGTTTGATTCACTGGAAGCCTCGGCCACAGATGCAGGAGCTATTCCAAAATGAAATAATTATTAATACGTACAAAAATAAGGTTAATGATTTTCTAATCACGCATTAAAGAAAAAGGTACAACGTATTAAAATGATACAAATATGAAGAGCAGAAACAACTCTTGTGTGTTCGACTTGTAACGCTCCGAGATTGTCAATGGTACACTTAAGGCCCCCCCCCACCACACACACACCATATCAAAATCATATTAAAAAAAACAATAAAAAAACAATAACACAACAATATAAAACATAAAGAATTAAATCATACCAAATATATGAGATAACTGTATGTTATTGGCAAGTGTTTAAATTCATATTCCATTACGAAATGAGTTTTAATCGCAATGGGTTAGCAAGGATGTCACGAATAACTATTAAATACTATGGAAATTCACGGTTAAGCAGCTGTCTGGCGAGTTATTGGTGACTGGTTTATTTTCTTCGCCTAGCTTTACACTAATCAAATGACAATCTTGATACACTAAACACCAGTGTGTGCATATGACATAGGGTCCATGCCATCCATGACATGGTGTCTGTGCCATCCATGACACAGGGTCCGTGCCATCAATGACATAGGGTCCGTGCTATCCATGCCAAGATTGTTACTTGAAATATTTTCGAAACAAAGATTGAATCAGGTTACTTTATAAAAAGATCTGCCCGGGACGTGCAACCACATCCATACAACTAATGTGCATGTCACTGATGTCAATTAGTACTAATTGAAATGTCATTGATCTAAATTAGTACTAATTTAAACGTCATTGATGTAAATTAGTACTAATTTAAATGTCATTGATGTTAATTAGAACTAATTTAAATGTCATTGATGTAAATTAGTACTAATTTAAATGTCATTTATGTAAATTAGTATTAATTTAAATGTCATTGATATAAATGAGTATTAACATACTTGTCATTTATGAAAATGACTACTAATTTAAATGTCATTGATGTTAATGAGTATTAATATACGTTTATTTGATGACAATGAGTACTAATTTAGATGTCATTGATTTAAATGATACACATATCATTGATCTGAATCAGGGATGATAAATATTTTGAGGATGAAAAATGTTTTATTGCCTGTCTTATGGAGACTGGTGGAATTACTGGTATGGTAGAAGCATTATTTGGTTAAGAGCCAGCAGAGACAAATGTTTGGTTCATCCAGTTGCGTGTGTACCGACCGTTTTACGGCGTATCATGGTTTTATTTTCCCAATTTACTAACGTGTCAAGATCTTCTGATAATGTCATTAGGTTTGTTTCACTCCAAGGTCATTGGCTTTCAGGAGGTCCAGTTTTGTGGCACGCCAAGGCCATTGGGTTTTATGAGTATCAGTTCGTAGCACGTTAAAGTCATTGGGCTTCAGGAGGTGTAGTTTTGTTGCAAGCCAAGGTCATCATTGGGCTTCAGGAGGTGCAGTTTTGTAGCACGCCAAGGTCATTGGGCTTTAGGAGTTGCAGTTTGTGGCACGTTGAGGACAGTTGAGGTCATTGGGCTTCAGGAGGCACTTTGCTATTAATAAGTGGGTTTTGGATACGGAGTTAACCGTATTCAGATCACACCATGTTTTGAGAGTGCTCTCCTCAACAATGGCCTCCCATGTTTTGTGGTCGATACGCGTAAGTAACATATCTTTATTGCAGACGTCCATGTAGCGCAGGAAGGGCGACCTCTTTTGCCTTGACCAGTTGCCAGCTCACCGTAAAGCAATACTTTTGGAATGTTCTCTGAGCCCATCCTGTGGATATTGCCTAATCCACGCAGGCGCCTCTACTTTTGGGTTCATGTCCATACTCAACAAATGGCTTCTCCTGAGCACCTCCACATTTGTAATTTTATCCTGCCACTTGATGCGTAGGATTTTACGCAAGCGCACGCATGCAAGTGGAAACTGTTAAGCTGCTTTATTTGTTTGACATAGGTCATCCATCACTCGCTCCATAAAAGAGTGTGCTGAGCACGCAGGCGTGGTACACATTAATTTTCGCTATATCACCCTATCGCTAGAATGCATATTGTATGCAAATTATATATTAATAAATACTTAGAATTAATGATTTTGAAAAATGCGAGTGACAGAGAAAGCCGGAAGAGAGCGAGAGAGAAAAGAAGGGAGAGAGAGAGGGAGAGAGAGGGAGAGAGAAAGAAAGTGATGGGGAGAGAGAGGGAGAAAGAGGAGAGAAAGGGAGATAGTGAGAGAGAGGGAGAGAAAGAGGGGGAGAGAGAGAGAGGGAAAGTGAAAAAGATAGATACATAGATATACATACATAAAGACGGTTGGATGTATGGATGGATGGATGGATGGATGGATAGGTGGTTGGCTGAATGGATTGATTGATTTGTGTGAAACGCCTTTACTGCCCTTCCGGCATTCGAGCGTTAAATGAGTTCGTTGAACAAGCCAGAAAATCAAGCATACTAAAATCATTCCAAACAAATGCAATACTAGCCATAAACGATGAATAAGCGCAGGACGCAATTATTTTCTGTAAAGAAGGAGCGTCGTTAATATAAGATATAAGATAAGAGGACCTACCACCCATTAAGAGCTTGAATGTCCCATTTAGACTTTGAAATGCATTAGAGACTATGAATGTGTAACTGCATATTCTATTGGCTAACTGTTTCTCAGAGACAGAGCTTCGATTCAAGAACAAGTTACCGTCATCACTGTAGTTACTGTAGAAGAGAAGGGAGAGCTTTTAAAATAATGATAATAATAATAATAATAGTAAATTGATAATTTATACAGCACTGTGCCCTTGTAAGGACCTGGGCTCACGGCGCTTTGCATAACATATATGTAAGTATTAAATAAACATTCATATCCTAACAACCACTTAAATAACAAAACGGTACACATAAGGTACATTTATCATTAGAAGAAATGTAGTTTAATTAATTTTGAAAGTGACGTTTGAAAGGATGTGCCTTAGTTCAGTCTTATAGGTCTCAGTCTTAGTATTTGGTATACTACGCATGTGTAATGGTAGAGACTCCATTGTTTGGCGGGACAAAAGATAAAGACCTTTCGCCAATGTTTTAGAGCGTGTCTTAGGAGCAGAGAGAATACGTGTGTCTGCAGAAGAGCGTAGCTGACGAGTGGGTGAGTAGACAGAGAGAAGTTCAGTAAGATAGGAAGGGCATGAGTCAGAAAAGAAGTTGTAAACGAGAACGGACAGTTTGTAATCAATTAGTGCTTGTATATGTAGCCAATGAAGTGGGTAAATTAGTGGAGTAATATGATCGTGTTTTTTTGGCCTAAGTACTAGTCTGGCAACTGAATATTTGAACTTTCGGTTGCTTTTCAATGCATTGTTTTGGCGCACCTGACAGAAGAGAATAGCATTAATCAATACGAGCTAGAACAAGAGCACAGACTAGAGTTTTTGTTGCACTAACTGTTAAGTATTGACGGATTGAGCTGACCTGACGGATGGCGGTGTAAGCGACAGATGTAATTGAAGAAGTTCTTGGTAGACCTTTCGTCTGAAATAATGTAGCCAAGATCCCAATCGATGTTGTGAACAGTATATCAGAACTAGCTACCAGAATAGACTTCGGAAGAGACAAAGTACTGCATGATTTATTGTTGCAAAAGAGGAGTGCTTCAGTCTTGTCATCATTCAGCTTGAGCTTGCTGAAAGTTATCCAAGACTTCACCTCACCAATACACTCCTGCATCAATTGGACAGTGGAGTCAATATCAGAGAGATCAGTGTGAGTGTATAGCTGAGTATCATTTGCAAATGATTGGCTTTTAACTGAATGCGCTTCGAGCAGTAGAAGTAGTGGCCTTGTATTCAGTACAAAAAGTACCGGACCCAAAACGGAGCCCTGGGGTACACCATAAACCAGGTCAGCTCTGTGAGAGATACAGCCATCTACTAAGACTACCTGTAATCTGTTAGATAAATAGGATTGAAACCAAGCCATAACTGAGCCAGAAATTTCAAAGTAATTTTGCAGGGTTTTAAGTAGTGTTTGATGGTCAACGGTGTCAAAGGCTGCACTAAGATCTATGAGGACCAATATAAACATTTTCCAAATGTCCAGTGCGAGTAGGAGGTCATCTGTTACCTTCAATAGGTAGGTCTATGTGCTGTGAGAAGGCTTGTAAGCTGACTGATTTGGACATAGAAGAGTGTGGTCGTTAAGATAGGCATAAAGTTGTTTTAAGACGAGTTTTTCTATGACCTTCGATACAAATGAAGTATTATGTTCAGGTCGATAGTTGTTCAAATTGTTACGATCTAACCTATGTTTTTTCTGCAAGGGTTTTATTGACAGCAGAATTACACAATAAGGGAAAAGTAACAGACGATGGACTCTCATTTACTACATGGGATATTATTGGGAGTAAATGATGTAATGACTCAACAAGTAGTGGAGTGGGGATGGGATCAATAGAATAGGACTTTGGTTTCGATTTGAGAAAAGCACTTTTAACCAATAACTTATTACTAGAGGTACGATTTGTTGAAGAGACACGAGAGGCTAAATACTTTTAAAGATTATAAGAGACGCAATGTAAATATTATTTTAACTAGCGTATCACCCATCAAAAATGACGAAAGCTTTCAGCTGAAATCTATTTATTTTGAAAAAATGCACTTTTTTAGGGCGCCTACGGCGCCGACCTTTTTCAAAAGCCCAACTAACTTGTCCTCGTTTGATAAATACGAAATATTCAAATTTCTGAAATGT
Source organism: Ampullaceana balthica (assembly GCA_944989445.1). Classification (NCBI taxonomy): domain Eukaryota; kingdom Metazoa; phylum Mollusca; class Gastropoda; family Lymnaeidae; genus Ampullaceana; species Ampullaceana balthica. The sequence continues at coordinate 170,520 of CALYLW010001502.1, read as the reverse complement.
ACACAAAGTATTTTATAATAGGGGTTGTTTTTTTATTTTATAATTAACCATCATCAAATCCTCTTTTTACATTGTTCCCTTTTCCAAAATTGAAATATGAGCTAAAACAATGACGTCATATAATATTTTTTACAGCGCATCTTTAATTTGCACACCTTCTGATGCATTGGAGCAGTAATTTGGTGCGCTGCTTTCTAAAATTAGTAGCGTCACGGACAGACACTACAGACGTGACAGAGATTGCAAATTATGTATATTGATACTTGTGTAAGTTTTTAAAATCATTTATATTATCTTGTGGTGTCTGTTTGAGCCCTTACTTTCTTGTCGAAAAAACTTTGGATCGATTTTAACCCACTTCCTCGTAAGCTAGCGAGCTGAAGCTTTGCAGGCAGTTTTGTTCCGATGATAAAAATGATGTATAAAAATTTCAGATCCATCGCATGTACTGTAATTAAATTATTGAATTTTTAGATTAATTTATTTATCTCTATGTATCATGTTATTTTTAAATCCCTTATTTTAACTTCATCGTCGTCTCTGTCTCTCTCTGCTCTCTCTCTCTCTCTCTCTCTCTCTCTCTCTCTCTCTCTCTCTCTCTCTCTCTCTCTCTCTCTCTCTCTCTCATCTCTCTCTCTCTCTCTCTCTCTCTCACTCTCTCTCTCTCTCTCTCTCTCTCTCTCTCTCTCTCTCTCTCTCTCTCTCTCTCTCTCTCTCTCTCTCTCTCCTCTCTCTCTCTGCTCTCTGTCTGTCTTGGGCGGGCACCGCGGAAAAAACAGAAGACAAAAATGACCCACTTCCCGTAAAGCCATGGAGCTGAAATTTGGCACACCGACCCGTGTCACCTAACAATGCATCGTCTCAAAATTTCAGATCGATCGAACGTACAGTTATTAAATTAATGCATTTTTAGTTTATCTCTATACGATGAATGTAATTCAATTTCACAGGTTTTTTTTCACGTGAGAGCTCAGTTCGCGCGTTGACACGACCCATCGAAGTACCGGCGTGCTTTTGTTTACATTTTACGTGTCACGCTGAGCTCGGTCCAGCTATCGGTGACCAGACCTTTCACCTCTCCCCCCCCCCACCCCCGGTTATACAGCAGGAGTTAAGGCAGATACAGTCTGTAAATGTTTGTCGCGTTTGAAGATGATCAATACTTTTAATTTTGACTGATATATAAGGGATTTATAGTCAAAAACTTTGTTTTGACGGGTTTGTTTTATTTTAACTAGTGTCGCGGTGCTTATTATATTGAACGACCTTTTTAATACTTACCTGTTGCGCGATTCGGTGCGTATTATATGGACGATAATTTTTAAAATTATATTCCCGATCGGTGCGCATTATATTAATCATATTTTACGAGACATAACTAAAATTTTGGACTTTTGGATTGTCGTGCGCTGCGTATTATAATGAGTTTATAGTCAAAAACTTGTTTTTTTAACGTTTTTTTATATTTGTAATGACAAGGGCATTAGGCGAAACGTTTACATTTGTATTAGTCAATTAATAAATATTTCGTTTAATGTTTTTATCATACAATTCGTTTATGTATCTTGTATTTTATTTAAAAGTTTTATCACATTCTAATTTTATATAAGGATGAGGGAGAGAGAGAGAGAGAGAGAGAGAGAGAGAGAGAGAGAGAGAGAGAGAGAGAGAGAGAGAGAGATAGAGAGAGACTCAGACACACACAAAGGAGGTGAGAGTAATGGAAAAGAAGGCAGTGTGAAAGAGACATGAAGTGATTGTTGGAGATAGAAGTATGGCAAAGAGATACAAAGGTAGAGGCAATAAGAGATGTAGTGAGAAATAAAGACTTAGAGAAGCAAGAGACGAAGGAAGAAAAAGAGTGAGATTTCCTTGGTATAAACTATTCCATTAAACAGTGATATGAAGTTTTCCAGGGAAACCACAGAGCCAATGAGAGGGGCGCTGTGGAGGAAAGTGTGTTTAAGGGGCAAATTTTTCCTTTACAGTGGAATAAGTGATACGATAGGGATACGTAAAAATCCTTTATTTAATGATAATGATTTATCTTTATTTGGAAGGATACGTATTTATAATCTGATTAAATATTAGTTATAAGGTTCGATTGAAAAGCTATACATTTTCGGATAATCAATGAATCGACCTGGTGATATTTTAGTTTGTGTGTTAAAATAATATTTCGCACCAACCACAATACCAGATTCAGAAAGATGCTGGAAATAAATTGTAATTTGGAGTGGAAAGATCAGTGCACTTGCAAGTTAATGTATTCAGCTTACACGGTACACTTACTGAAATCACGGGACCGACATTCGTATTTAACAATAGGAAAATAAATTGAGTAGACATACAAAAATGGCGGATTCAAGAGTTCATTCTTTTTTATCTGCGTGCCGTTGCAATACCAAATAACGTTCAATGGACAGCAGGAGTCTGCGGTTGCCCTGAATACTGAGGTCTAGCAACTCTTCACTTTGTAATAGAGATATTGACTGTTTAGGTTTTCTATAGATTTTAATAGATTCTGAAAAACAATAATTAAAAAGATTAATATCATGTTTCAAGTATGGGACAGAATTCATAATTTAAACTGATTGAAAACAACAGTGTGCAATAAAAATGTTTAAAAAAAAACACACACACACACAAAACTAACCGATTACTCTAAGATAACCGTCAAAGAAAAGGTAACCCTCGCTGTTGGTGATGTTACATTGGAAGCACGCAGTATCATTGCCCTTGGTTACATTCCTTATGCTTAGTTCTGTTTTACCATCATTAAAACTGTAGCGATCTTGTAAATTTGCTAAATCGTAAAAAAAATAATTTATATAATACAAGTGGAGACCAGTTTAAACGAAAAATCCTAAGAGTCAATCAAATAAATCTATCAGCACTACAGATTCAGGGAACTGTACTTGTGTTTTAACGGGGACATTATTACACAATTGATTTTAACATTCTTATCTTATCTTATCTGTTTACAGACGCTCCTTCTATACAGAAGATTATTGCGTCCTACGCTTATCTATGGTTTGTGTTTAGTCCTGCATTTTTATTAGAGATTTAAATGTTGATAAAGTGTTGGTTTTCCTGGATTCTTCAGGCAACCCATTCCACGCCCGAATTCCGGACGGGAAGAAGGAAAACTTGTATGTGTTTGTTCTTGCATACGGAATAAGAAAGGTGTTTTTATCCTTATGTCTATCTGAGGGTTGTATTAAGTTATCTTTGTGTTGTATTTCTAAATTAGAATTAATTGCTTTATGTATGATTACTACTTTGCTCTTGGTTCTTCTATCCTCTAGTGTTTCAAGGTTTAATGATTTAACTAATGGTGTTATTCTTGTCAGTTTCGAATATTCTCCAGTAATGAATCTGGCAGCTCTTTTTTGAATTTGTTCTAGTTTATCAATGTTTTCTTTGGTGGATGGGTCCCATACAGAAGATGCATATTCTAGTACAGGTCTCACCAAAGTGAGGTAGCATTTTAGTTTTATATCTCTATTACATTTGTTAAAGTTTCTTTTTATAAAGCCTAAGGTTTTGTTTGATTTTTTAATAACTTCATTGACATGGGGATTCCATGATAGTTTCTCATTTATTAAGACTCCTAAGTATTTTGCATCTTTAGTTTGGGTCAGTTCTTTTCCATGAATGTAATATTTTGAATTTATTTGTTTCTTTTTCTTTGTTACTCTTAACAGTTGACACTTTTCTGGGTGGAAAGACATACTCCAGTTAGTTTCCCATGTTATCAATTCATCTAAGTCTTTTTGTAAAATTTTGCTATCTTGTTCTGATTTAATTGTTCTATAGATTATACAATCATCAGCAAATAACCTAACTTTTGTACCTGTTGAGATGTTGTTGGGTAAATCATTTATATAAATTAAAAAGAGTAAGGGACCTAGCACAGTTCCTTGTGGAACTCCTGAGTTAACCTTTATTGGTGCAGATTTAGATCCATTAATTATTACAGTTTGCTCCCTGCCCAAAAGGAAGTCTTGGATCCAGTGATGTAAGGAACCTGAGATTCCAAAGTAGTTAAGTTTTTTAAGTAAACTAAGGTGGTGAACTTTGTCAAATGCTTTTGAGAAGTCTAGTAATATTGTATCTATTTGATCATTTTTGTCTAAACCTTTTGATAGTTCATCTATTAAACCTATTAATTGTGTTTCACATGATCTGTTTTTTCTAAAGCCGTGTTGATGTGGGCATAGGGCATTATATTTGGCATTCTTTTCTATAGTTAAAGTCTGCAATGAATTAATTTGATTTAACAGTTTTTTTGTCACATTTTTATAGGATGAAAATTGTAGGACGTTTCGATTTCTTACAGAGGATCTCTTTTCTACAAAGAAGTAATTCAAAACCTACTTAGTAGGCAGTGTTAAATGCCGTAACAATGTTAATTACATTTAAACACCTTCGACGCCACATTAGGATTAATTTGGAAAGCCATGCAGATGAGCTGATTGCTAAATGAACAGCATTTAAAATGTGCTTAGGTTATTTACACATGAAAGTTGCAAGAAAACGTAACTAATTTTTCTTGTTGTGAAATTAAGAATCTTTTAAACTAAAATTTAAAAAAAAATCATATATTCACAAATAGCCAAAAAAACAAAAACAAATCCACAACTTCCTGGCCTTTCAATACACGTACTTTCCATTCCAAGAGATTTACAGGTACATTAAAATTCTGTTTTTGAGAAATTGGCACAAGGGAATTTAAATATTCTTAAATGAATTTTACTTTAAAACTTCCCCCCTGCTTTGGAATGCTGTATTAAAGTTATTGCTTTGAGAGATCACATATTTTAATGATACTTTATTTTGAAGACTTATCATTATTCAATACATAAAAAACATTGTTTTGAGGAACCGCCATTAGTGCAATTTATTTAGCTGTTTACATTTATTAATGGGTTCTCCGTTTCTATACCACATTGGTTTATTGATCGTCTCTCTAGCGGCAGCTCGAGATTTACAGTGCAGAGTGACGTCACTTTGGTCAGGAACTGTCATCGATGATAGTGAACTTGGTGTGCCATCATTATTTATGATTAGTAGAGGCGGGGCTGGGATAAATAATAATGTTATAATATTGTTATTTGTATTGTGAAAAGCGTTGTAAGGAGTAAAGATCCTTTAAATTTGAATATATTAACAATTTTATCCCTATTGTGATAAATATGGTAATACCGCAATAAAACATGCATGTGCAGTATGCGCTTCCAAAACTAATAAATAACAAAATCAATAACAAAAAACAACCTCCGTGGGAGACACACAAAAGTGTTCATCTTCTGCATCCTGGTCTATTTAATGTATGTTTGATTTAAGTCTCCCCTGTAAACAGTGGCGTAGTGGGGGTAGGCGCGGGAGGGCGCACCCACCCTGCATGGAGGGCATGCAATTTCAATTAACTTCAATCCATTTCAGGCTTTTCAGCGTTTCTTTGAGAAAAATACGCCACGTGAAAAATGTGAAAAAAGAGAGCCCTCCCACCTCTTCTTTTAGGACTACACCACTGCCAGTAACTCACTAGGGTGTCAGTAGGAGGCAGATCAAGCAAGGCTATCACTAAAGTTAAACTATTTCTCGGTCAACTTGGCATGCAAATGACAAACAAAAAGGCCTAAAATTATTCAAGCTATATCACATACATATGATATACGTTAAGTCATAACTCAGACTTTAAACTACTTCTTTGGCCAAATTGCATATAGAGAAACTGAAGAGCCTAAATAAACATCATGTGACATTTTACAACCAACCACCTGGAGGCCAGTGACTGAAACTACCAAGTTATAAAATGTTTCTTTGTTCCATCAATCAAAAAGACACTTGAAGCCTGGGAAAAAATGTAAAAACTGATACTTCTCACTTTGCTCCCTCCCCCTTTTTCCCATTATTTTTTTCTTATTAAGATACTTTAGGTAGTTATTGTTTGAAATTATAATAGCAAAGGTTTGGTAAATATCAGAAATTTTTAAGGAGATAATTCATTTGCAGCTTGTGATCCATTAACTTATTGTGCTACACCAAAATCTTACTCTTGCTTGGATTATAATAGATTGATAACAGTAACAATAGTTTTTCTTATTGTCATCAATTTAAGCATCGGATCTATTATTTTGCCAAGATGTGGCTTGGACCCACAAATGCACACAAAAACATTGTACGATTGGCATCACTAATATTACTTATAACAAACTAAAAACTTGGAGTCCCATTGTGAGAAAACAATGTATACAACTTTTTGAGTGGGATAACATACTATTGAATGCAGTTTAAAATAAGTATATTTTAACCTCCAATCACCTGTTTGAGATCCTTGAGGCCGCATGCATAAATAACAAGAATTTTTTATTCGAAAGTGATAATAAGAATATTATAAATTGTTCCATGGTCAAAACAGTGTACTCATGGTCTATGGCGGAACGGGCTAAAGCCAGGGGGTCCCGATGATTTAGGGGTCCCCAAATTTAGTATATCTATCTATACTAATAAAAGGCAAAGCCCTGACTGACTGACTGACTGACTCACTCATCACTAATTCTCCAACTTCCCGTGTAGGTAGAGGCATGAAACTTTCGGAACTTGCTGAGTACACTTTCATGACGATAATTGGCGAAAAAGAATTTTAAAATTCACACTCTAGGGGGCCGGGGGCCCAAAAACGCTTTGTTTCCTAAAATGGGCTATATAAAATATGAAAATCACTAATTCTCCTATTTCCCTGAGTAGGCAGAAGTTTGAAACTTTGGGAAGTTGTTGAGTACAATCCCGCGATGGTAACGGGCGAAAAAATATTTAAATTATCACTTCCTGGGGGCCGGGGGTCCAAAGGAAGTTTTTTCTTTATATGAGCTATAAAAAAACTAAAAATCACTCATTCTCCAATTTCCCGTGTAGGTAGAAGCATGAAACTTGGGGTAGTTGTTAAGTACACTTCCACGATGGTAACAGGTAAAAACAATATTTAAATTATCACTTTCTGGGTGCCGGGGCCCAAATGTAGTTTCTTCTTATATTAAAACTGACTCATCACTAATTCTCGGATTTCCCGTGTATGTAGAAGCATACAACCTTGGGAAGTTGTCAAGTAGCCTCTCTTGACGACAAATGGCGAAAAAGAATTTTAAAATTCACCTTCATGGGGGCCGGGGGCCCAAAATCTTTTTTTCCTTCCATGGGCTATAAAAACATTTGAAAATCACTAATTCTCCTATTTCCCGAGTATGTAGCAGCATGAAACTTTTAGAAGTTGTTCACTTCAATTCCATGATGGTAACAGGCGAAAAGATATTCAAATTTTCACTTACTGGAGCCCAGGGGCCCAAATATAGTTTTTTCCTTACATGAGCTATATAAAAACTGAAAATCACTAATTCTCCTTTTTCCTGTGTAGGAAGAAGCGTGAAACATTGAGTAGTTGTTAAGTAACATTCTGCGATGGTAACAGGTTAAAACAAAATATATAAATTATCACTTACAGGACGCCGGGGGCCCAAATGTAGTTTTTTCTATACTAATAAAAGGCAAAGCCCTCACTGACTCACTCACTGATTCATCACTAATTCTCCAACTTCCCGTGTAGGTAGAATCATGAAACTTTGGGAAGTTGTTGAGTAGCCTCTCGCGACGACGAAAATTGGAGTAAAAGAATTTTAAAAATAACTCTCATGTGGGCCGGGGGCCCAAAAACGTTTTTTTCCCTTATATGGCCAATATAAAATTTGAAAATCACCAATTCTCCTATTTCCCGAGTAGGCAGAAGCATGAAACTTTGGGAAGTTGTTGAGTACACTTCCGCGATGGTAACGGAAGAAAAAATATTTAAATTATCACTTCCTGAGGGCCGGGGGCCCCAATGAAGTTTTTTCCTTATATGAGCTTTATAAAAACTAAAAATCACTAATTCTCCTATTTCCCGTGTAGGTAGCAGCATAAAACTCTGAGTAGTTGATAAGTACACTTACGCGATGGTAACAAACGAAAAAATATTTAAATTATCACTTAATGGGGGCCGGGGGCCCAAATGTAGTTTTTTTCTTATATAAAAAATGACTCATCACTAATTCTACAACTTCCCGCGTAGGCAGATGCATGAAACCTGGGAAAAATTGTTAAGTAGCCTCTTGCGACGATACTTGGCGTAAAAGAATTTTAAAATTCACACTAATGGGGGCCGGGGGCCCAAAACCATTTTTTCCCCTATATGGGCTATATTAGATTGAAAAATAACTAATTCTCCTATTTTGGGAGTAGGCAGAAGCATGAAACTTTGGGCAGTTGTTGAGTACACTTCCGCAATGTTAACAGGCAAAAAAATATTTAAATTATCAAATACTGGAGGCCGGGGCCCCAAATGAAGTTTTTCCTAAAATGAGCTATATAAAAACAGAAAATCACAAATTCTCATATTTCCCGTGTAGGTAGAAGCATGAAACTCTGAGTAGTTGATAAGTACACTTCCGTGATTGTAACAGGTAAAAAGAATATTTAAATTAACACTTACTGGGGGCCGGGGGCCCAAAAGAAGTTTTTTTCTAATATTAAAAACTGAATCATCATGAATTCTCCAACTTCACGTGTAGGTAGAAGCATGAAATTTTTGTGAAGTTGTTGATTAGCCTCTCGCGATTCAAAGTGGCGTAAAAGAATTTTAAAAGTCACTCTCATGGGGGCGGGCGCCCAAAAGCGTTTTTTTCCTTATACTGAAAATTGCCTTATTCTCCACTTTCCCGTATAGGTAGAAACACGAAACTTTGGGAATTTGTTGAGTCAACTCCCTCGATGGTAGCATGCACAAAAAAATGTTTAAATTATCACTCACTGGGGGCCCAAATGTACTTTTTCTTATATAAAAACTGACTCAAATCTAATTCTCTGATTTCCCGTGGAAACTGACTTTTGGAAATTATTGAGTACACACCCACGATGGTAACAGGCCAACAAATATTTAAATTTTCACTCACAAGGGGCCGGGCCCAATTTTTTTTCTCATATAAAAAGTTAATCATCCCAGATTCTCCATTTTCCCGTGTAGTTAGAAGCATGAAATTTTTAGAAGTTGTTGAGTACACTCCCTGGATGGTAACAGGCGATTTTTTTTGTTTAATTATCACTCACTGGGGGCCCGGGACACAAAAGTAATATTTTTAACTTATATGAGCTAAATTACAAATAAAAAAACTTTGGATACTGTGTAAAAGTAATTTTACAAAATTTCGAAGATAAAAACTTGATGGCCTATATTAAAATTCGTTAAGGCATTAAAATTATATTTTTTCAATATTTTGTAATCTCTTTTTTGTAAATGTTTAAGACATTTTAACCATTTGATTTCACTCAATTTTAAAAAAAATGTTTACTAACAAATATATTCGTCATAATCCAAATTGAAATAAGCTGTTGTTTTGAACTATACATATTACCCCGATAGGGCCCCCTGCCCTTATTTTAGGTTTTGTTAAAGAAGTATTAATTATAAATGTATTTTATTCATCCCACGGCCATTAAACTTTAGGAAGTTTTTGGGTACGCTCCATCGAAGGTTTCTGGCATTAAAAGTAAAAGTTTTAAAAACATCACTTATTCCGGGCTGGGGGCCCGTATGCCATATTTTAACATTAGTTATATAAAAGGTAATTTAAAATGTGGCTACTAGGTAAATGGATGAACTATGGCCAAATTTGATTTTAAAAATAAAATAAAATTATATAGGGTAATGAACTTCTAACGTCTGTTCCTTTGGGGCCGGGACCCAAAATATTTTTTTTCGTAAACATTTAAAGCTTTGTTACCTTAAAAATAATTTAAATAAATATAGTCACATTTCTCTATCATGACCTAGATTGAAATCCTCAGACCTTATGAGATATGCACATCCTGCATCCATTTTGCACGGGGGCCCGTAATGTCATTTTAGTACCCATTTAATTTTACACGACTTTGACAAATATTGACAAACAAGTATATCGATCATGATTCAGACTGAAATCTATTGGTGTTTTGAATTGGTGTGAAACGGGTTTTCAACGCTTACTAAAATTCTAACTTCCGCAGCAGAGCGCGGGGATTTTGCTAGTTTCTTATATAAAAAAACTGACTCATCACTAATTCTCCAATTTCTCGTGTTGGTAGCAGCATGAAACTTTGGAGAGTTGTTAAGTACACTTCCGCAATGGTAACAGGCGAAGAAGAATTTTGAAATTCACACTCATGGGGGCCGGGGGCCCCAAAACTTTCCCCCCCCCTTATTCTGGCTATATAAAATTTTAAAAATCCCTTATTCTCCTATTTCCCGAGAAGGTAGAAGCATGAAACTTTGGGTAGTTGTTGGATAACATTTCGCGATGGTAACCTGTGAAACAATTATATAAATTATTACATACTGGGGGCACAAATGTTGTTTTTTCTAATATGAGCTATATAAAAACTGAAAATCACTAATTTTCCTATTTCCCGTGTAGGTGGAAGCATGAAACTTTGGGCAGTTGTTAAGTAACATACCACGATGGTAACAGGTAAATAATAATATAAATTATCACTTACTGGGGATGGGGGCCCAAATTTAGTTTTTTTATAATATTAAAAACTGACTCAACACTAATTATCCAACTTCCCGTGAAGGTAGAAGCTTATAATTTGGGAACTTGCTTTAAAAAACTGTTATGATGATAATTGGTTGAAAAAAAATTCACTAATGGGTGGCCGGGGGCCCAAAACCGTTTTTCCGTATAAAACTGAATGAACACTAATTCATCTTCCCGTGTAGGTAGAACCATGAAACTTTGGAAAGTTGTTGAGTACTCGCCCGCAATGGTAACAACCAAAACAAATATAAAATTATCATTCACTAGGAGGCTGGGGGCCCAAATGTAGTTTTTTTCTTATATGAGCTATATAAAACAGACTCATCATTAAATATCTAACTTCCCATGTAGGTAGGAGCATGAAACTTTGGGAAGTTGTTGAGTACCCTCCCGCAATGATAGCAGACGAGAAATAAATTAAATTATAAGCTCGATAGGATCACGGGAAGTGTGTCATTTTTTACTTTTCTTTTTTGTTTTTCTGCGGGACTACGACAGACAGACAAGACGGTGAAGTTAATATATGTATTATATCCATCATGATCCAGATTGAAATCAATTGGCTTTTTGAATTTGTGTTACACGGGTTCTCAACGCTTACTAAAATCCTAATTTACCGTAGCGAAGCGCGGGTATTTTGCTAGTTATATATCTCTATACATATAAGACGCATTTGTTGCCTGTCTGTCTGTCTGTTACCTAATAACTCAAGATCCAGACAACCAAATAACGTGAAATTTGGTACACGTACACAAAATTATACCGGAAAGGTTATTAAACAGGTTTCGTTCCATATATATAAGATACTGGGGGCCCGGGGGCCCAAAATGTAGTTTTTCCCTTATATGAGCTATATAAAATAAAAATTATTGAAAATTAAGACGTAAAATAATGACGCAAAATTAATAAACATTTTGGTGTCGAGATTAACAAGAAGGCGATTATCGCCATAAAATAATTTTTTTGTTGTTGTTGCTTTGTTGTTGTTGCTTTTGTTGTTGTTGTTGTGTTGTTGTTTGTTGTTGTTGCTTTGTTGTTGTTGCTGTTGTTGTTGTGTTGTTGTTTTGTTGTTGATGTTTTTGTTGTTGTTTTGTTTTTGTTGTTGTTGCTGTTGTTGTTGTTTTGTTGTTGTTGCTGTTGTTGTTTGTTGCTGTTGCTGTTGTTGCTTTTGTGTTGTTTTTGCTGTTGTTGTTGTTGTCCACATCCCTTGCCCTGCGACGACAATGTCCTTCATGTTGTTGTTGCTTTGTTGTTGTTGCTGTTGTTTGTTGTAGTTGTTGTTGTTGTTGTTGTTGCTTTGTTGTTGTTGTTGTTGTTGTTGTTGTTGTTGTTGTTGTTGTTGTTGTTTTGTTTGTTGTTGTTTTGTTGTTGTTTTGTTGTTTTTGTTGTTGTTTTGTTGTTTTGTTGTTGTTGTTGTTTTGTTGTTTTGTTGCTGTTGTTGTTAAACCCTGGAGAAGCCGGGTACTTGCCCCTAGTATATCTCTATATATATAAGACGCATTTGTTGTCTTTGTCTGTCTGTTCCCTAATAACTCAAGATCCAGACAACCAAATAACGTGAAATTTGGTACACGTACACAAAATTATACCGGAAAGGTTATTAAACAGGTTTCGTTCCATATATATAAGATACTGGGGGCCGGGGGCCCAAAATGTAGTTTTTCCCTATATGAGCTATATAAAATAAAAATTATTGAAAATTAAGACGTAAAATAATGACGCAAAATAATAAACATTTTGGTGTCGAGATTAACAAGAAGGCGATTATCGCCATAAAATAATTTTTTTGTTGTTGTTGCTTTGTTGTTGTTGCTTTTGTTGTTGTTGTTTGTTGTTGTTGTTGTTGTTTGTTGTTGTTGTTGTTTTGTTGTTGTTTTGTTGTTGATGTTTTTGTTGTTGTTTTGTTTTTGTTGTTGTTGCTGTTGTTGTTTTGTTGTTGTTGTTGTTGTTGCTGTTGTTGCTTTTGTGTTGTTTTTGCTGTTGTTGTTGTTGTCCACATCCCTTGCCCTGCGACGACAATGTCCCTTCATGTTGTTGTTGCTTTGTTGTTGTTGCTGTTGTAGTTGTTGTTTTGTTGTTGTTGCTTTGTTGTTGTTGCTGTTGTTGTTGTAGTTGTTTTGTTGTTGTTTTGTTGTTAATTTTGTTGTTTTTGTTGTTGTTTTGTTTTTGTTGTTTTGTTGCTGTTGCTGTTTCTGTTGTTGTTTTGTCGTTGTTGCTGTTGTTGTTGCTGTTGTTGTTGTAGTTGTTGTTTTGTTGTTGTTGCTTTGTTGTTGTTGCTGTTGTTGTTGTAGTTGTTGTTGTTGTTGTTTTTGTTGTTTGTTTTTGTTGTTTTGTTGCTGTTGTTGTTTTTGTTGTTGTTGCTGTTGTTGTTAAACCCGGGAATAGCCGGGTACTTGCCCCTAGTATACATATAAGACGCATTTGTTGTCTGTCCGTCGTCTGTCTGTCTGTTCCCTAATAACTCAAGATCCAGACAACCAAATAACGTGAAATTTGGTACACGTACACAAAATTATACCGGAAAGGTTATTAAACAGGTTTCGTTCCACATATATAAGATACTGGGGGCCGGGGGCCCAAAAATGTAGTTTTTCCTTATATGAGCTCTATAAAAAATAAAAATAAAAAATTATCATATTTTCCGTGTAGGTAGAAGCATAAAACTTTCGGTAGTTGTTAAGTATAATTTGGCGATGGTAACAGGTTAAAAAATAAATAAATTGTCACTTACTGGGGGGCCAGAGGCCCTATTGAAGTTTTTTTCTTATATTTAAAACTGACTCAACACTAATTCTTCAATTTCCCATGAAGGTAGAACCATGAAACTATGGGAACTTGCTGATTACACTCTTATGACGATAATTGGCGAAAAATTTTATTTTTTAAATTTTCACTCATGGGTGGCCGGGGGCCCAAAACCGTTTTTTTTCCAATATGGGCTATATAAAACTGAATCAACACTAATTCCTCATCTTTCTTTGTAGGTAGAAACATGAACTTTGGAAAGTGGTTGAGTACCCTCACGCGATGGTAGCAGTCGAAACAAAAAAATATCACTAACTGGGGGGCCGGGGGCCCAAATGTTATACATATAAGACGCATTTGTTGTGTGTTAGTCTGTTCTCTAATAACTCAAGATACAGATAACCAAATAACGTGAAATTTGGTACACATACACACAATGACATGAGAATGGTTGTTAGACATGTTTCGTTACATATATATACGATGCTGGGGGCCAGGGGCCCAATATGTACTTTTTTCCTTATATGAGCTCTATAAAAAATAAAAATATAAAAATTATCCTATTTCCCGTGTAGGTAGAAGCATAAAACTTTCGGTGGTTGTTAAGTATCATTTGGCGATGGTAACAGGTAAAAAATTATATAAATTATCACTTACGGGGGTCCGGGGGCCCTAATGTAGTTTGTTTCTTATATTTAAAACTGACTCAACACTAATTCTTCAATTTCCCGTGAAGGTAGAAGCATGAAACTATGGGAACTTGCTGAATACACTCTTATGACGATAATTGTCCAAAAAAAAATTTAAAAGATTTCACTCATGGGTGGCCGGAGGCCCAAAATCGTTTTTTTTTCTTATATGGGCTATATATAAAACTGAATCAACACTAATTCCTCATCTTTCTTTGTATGTAGAAACATGAGTTTTGGAAAGATTTTGAGTACCCTACCGCGATGGTAGCAGTCGAAAAAAAAATTAGCACTAACTGGGGGGGCCGGGGGCCCAAATGTTAAACATATAAGACACATTAGTTTGTCTGTTCCCTAATAACTCAAGATCCAGACAACCAAATAACGTGAAATTTGGTGGTACACATACACACAATAACATGAGAAAGGTTGTTAAACAGGTTTCGTTACATATATATATAAGATGCCGGGGCCGTGTAGGTAGAAGCATGAAACTTTCGGTGGTTGTCAAGTATCATTTGGCGATGGTAACAGGTAATAAAACAAACCCGTAAAAACAAAGTTTTTGACTATAAATCCCTTATATATGAGACATAACTAAAAGTATTGATTATGTTCAAACGCGACAAATATTTACAAACTGTATCTGTCTTAACTCCCCTTTGATTTTAACCCGGGGCGGGGGGTGGGGGGTGGGTGGGAGAGGGGAAAGGTCTTGTCACCGATCGCTGGACCGAGCTCAGCGTGACACGCAAATGTAAACCCGTGCAGTCTTAATCCACCCCTGCTCATGGTTGATCGTAGAATCGTAATTATTTTTTTAAATTAAATTAATCTTTAGTAACCTTCTCTCATAGCTGCCATTACATATGACAATATCATGAATAATTCAAAGCAATATTATTATCTTAGTCAGGTTATTTTTAGAGTAAATAACTTAAAATATGTTCTTAACAATCACGGGGTTCGATTTTCATCAATTCATTTTTATTGCCCGTTAGTTCAACAAACGACCCTATTGGTCAATGCCATACGTACTCCATTCCGGTTTGAAGCCATGGCCACAAGCTTCCTCTAGATAAGCTGGTGTAAGTGTAAGAAAATAAATTCTTTAGCTGACAAAAGCCCTAATCTATTCGATAACCTACACGTGGAAGAAAATCAGTATCCCCAAGCCAAGTGCTCTTCATGGGTCTCCTTGGGAACCCCCCAGCCACCCGGCCCCATCTCCCAAAGGGACCTTACAGCTGAGACCCCCCCCCCGGAACGTTCGCTTTTGAAGCGGATGCCTGGGCATCCAGGACATGGTCGAAAATGCCTCCCACTAAAAGTTACTTCACAAGGTGTGGTGGAATTTTCTCTACTTCGAATCGCTACAACTCCGGCGCCACCCCGGCAAAGCATACGAGTCTCTATGGTTAGGACTGCGCAAAGCGGGGGATCATCAATGACCTACCTAGGGTATAACCCCCGCTGGAATGTTTCCTTAGAGCTGGCGTCCGCTGCGTTCTTCACAGTACCTTTTGCTAATCCGTACTGGCGCTCCTGGCCCAAAACAAGCACAACTCAATGGCGCTGCTAGTAAATGAGGGGGACGAAACGGTTGCTTCGGACTAGCCCGACCCACTACGGGTACTTTGGTTTTCATCATTTGCATGCATCTAATGCTCTACCCTAAGATCATTGCAGCGACTGTAATAATATGTGACCAGCACCTAACATCTAACACATAGGATTTTCGGCATTGCCTGTCAGGACTTGTCGGTTTCGGGTTGCAGCCAGCTCCGCAACCCTACTTGTCTGTCGAGCCACGTAGAGGCCAACCCCTTTTCTACAGCCCTCATCTACTAAAATATGCAACTTACTTTTCAACTCGTTTTCATATGACACGGCGCAGCTTTACTTTTATCGTCACAAATTTACTCTCTGGTTCTCCGGTCGGGCATTTCCATTAAAATACCAAAGGTCTTCACTAAACTTTTTTTAAAGTTGGAATATTCTCTACCCATTCCATTCGTTTCTCTCTACAAGGCATCACTAAAACAATATTTTTAGCACATTTAAGTACGTTAAGTTTAAAGTTCGTTTGTTTCTAAAATAATTTCGGGCATCAGTGATCTCACGAAGAACACGTTTTAAGAGGCCAAGAAAAATATTGAAGACTAGATACGCCCCGCGGCGTAGCATACGCCGCAGTCTTGTTCATGGATAGTGCAAAGAAAGTGGGGTAAGAAATGACACAAACTACAGCACGACTAAATTGCGATTTTGTGTCTGCCGATTAAAATTATCGCTGTTTTTATGCCACAAAATAAATGATAGTAAAAGCAAAATGCTGGGGCTTTGGAGGGAAATTAAGCCATTCAAGCGTGTATCATTTTTTTCATTAGTTTGTTTACGATAAAATTATTCTAGCGTTAACCGTCTATCTATATTTTGGTCTGAGTCTGATTCGTAGAGATAATGTTCATACGATGGACTCTTTTCCAATCTCCCTACTCTAATAGTTGTTGCAAAGTTGTACTATATACATTAGGGCCATTTGAATCGTTTAAGTAAATAACCGTTATAAAATGTGATTGGTTATTTTAGAAGTTTGATTGGTTATAACTTTCGCTTTTACAACAGACGCGGTTGACAAACTTTAAGAATCAACTACAAGTACCAGCGCATTACCATCATTTTTCTATATTACTTTTGCCTCTTGGTTTTTCAGTTCAGTGGCATTTTTATTTTTTAAATATTAGAAGCGTTTTTAAATTAATTTTTTTTTAAAATACAAAATTAGATGAATTTTCATTAAAAATGGAGAGTGAAGTCTCTGCAGTTAAAACTTTAAAAATATTTTAGGTCGTTCTTTCATTTCTTTTATTAATTTCTTCCTATGGTTTCCTTTTATTTCCATACAAATCTCCACTATACTTTTATTTAGATAAACAAATTTCCACTATTATCTTTATAAACTCTTCATTTTTAGAATCTAATTATCGACGTCGAGGAATGTTTCTGCTCTTAACAGAGTGCCACCATGGGAATTTATCCCACTTGTCCCCTCTCGCCTTGATGCTGCCTATTCATATCACTTTAAGACGGATGAGTTATTTTATGACACTTATATACGTCTGTTTTTCTATTTTACTTACAGGTCACATTGACTTGTATCGTAACAGTAGCACTACGCAACGCGTTCTTGGCAGTGCACGTGAAAGAACCTTCATCGTCCTCATTGACATTTTTGATGACCAACTGACGCCCGTAGTCCGTGATATGAAATCGATTTATGTTTTCAGCAATGTTTTGATTCATTCTGTTCTTCCATAGGATGCTTGGACTAGGACTGAAAGTATTAAAATAGTTTTTAAACGATTCAGAATAAATAAGGAAAAGTGTTACTTCAATGCTTGGCAATAAAAGAACAATAGACTACATGTAATTAGGGGCCGTCCTTAAATGACGTCACGCGCCTAGGGGGGAGGGGGTTTAAGCATTTGTGACGATGTGTGACGATGTGTGACGATGTGTGACGATGGGGAGGGGGTTTAATGCTCTGTGACGTCACATCAACACACAAAACCCGCATCTTTAAATAAAATTAACTAATTAATTGCTTGCAATTAGGCACCAACCGGGTAGACATTTTCAACCGGGTACCAAATCCAAATAGTTAGATGTACTATTTGCCGAATCCGGGTACGAATCCGAGTACTAAGACACGAACTAAAACATTTGTCGAAAGGTCATTCTCTTTTTGTGAAGCCAAACAATGGAATTCTCTACCATTACACATCCGTATTATTTCAAATACCAAGCCCTTCAAGACTGCCATTAAGACGCATCTTTTCAAAATTTATTTTCAAAATTTATTAAACAAAATATTTTTAATGATTAACGTAGCTTATGTGTAACGTACTGTCATTTATGTGGCTATTATGATATGAATGTTTATTTAAATTATTATATGTATGTTATTATCTCCATGTAAAGCGCTGTGAGCCCGGTTCCTTTCTGGGATACAGTGCTATATAAATTACAAATTTATTATTATTATTATTAAACGAAAATCGGAAATTCGAATTAATTTCGGTTTTGAAAAACGATTAGTGATTGCTTAAATTCGCAAAACCATAACCGCCCTGTAATTATTTTTCAAGATTTCTACGAATAAAATTTACTTTTAGAGATTCAATTTGGTTTATTAAATTATTATTTACTGTACTTTTCTAGTTTACTTTACCACCGTCTACACTCTTCATGCAAAATGCAATGATATCATAATTATGGCCTGAAGACGGGATTATTAATTAATTAAATTTAAATAAAAAATTCATTATATATAATTTATATTACTTGTAAATTTGCTATCTCTTGTTAATATGTCATTTATTTACTTCAATTTGAATTTATTATTTTATTGGATATTTAAATAGTTAAAATTTTAAATATGGCGGCGTGGCGCTAATCGCTGGAAGTAAACACGAAATTGTCTTAGAAAATCCGTTTATTAACTTAATATCTTTATAATTTCAAATTATTAATTTCTATCATTAGGTTACATGTGCTATATTTTTAACAATTTGTAAGTATACTAATCTTTATATTTTTTTGAATTCCAAAATTGTATTTTAAAATTATTTTTAGATATTTGGCATTCGGAAATTTGCATGGGCACTATTTGCCGAGGCGAATAAATCCGAAAAACCCGATATCTGGCCGGAGCGAATGTCCGGAGCGATTTCCGATTGGTCCCTACTTCAATATATTTAATGACGTTTTCAATGGCTTCACCCGTGTTATCTGTCCCAGTTCTGACAAACTACAAGGTATTTTGTTACAACTTTTCCCTCTGAACATGAAACAATAATCATAAAACCCCCCAAAAAATATTTTGGTTCTTTGAATTAATCAATGACAGGAAGTTAACGAGTCTTTGAAATACCCCGACATTATTTACCGTATATATTGATTCTAAAGCCGACCTTTTTTTGACAAAATCAAGGGGGAAAGATTGGGTGGGGGAGGGGGGTCGGCTCACGAGCCGATCATAGTTGATTTCTGCATGTACATGGAATATCGGTGTTGATATTGTAGATCTTCAAGGTCTTTTCTACATTTTACACGTTTCGACTCTACCAGAAGCTATAAAATAATATTAAACATCTGCACTTACCTTATTTACTCATTTTATTTATTTTTGTGAATGTTTTATTAATAAATTGTTAACTTTTTTTTTCCAACAACGATTTTTAATATACGCGCATTCGCCACTTTTTACACACCCCAAAAGAAGTAATTAAATAAAATAAAAAAGGTTACTCGGTAACTCTTGCTTAATAAAGAGACCAAAGACAAAGATAGGTAGTGCAAAATAAACAATCATTATTACCGAATTAGTTTGTAGTTTTAAAAAAAGTGTACCATTTTGATTGCGCTTTCCTATTATTTTTTGGGGCCGGCTTACGATTGGGTTACACACTTTTAATACTAGTCTGCCAAAAGAGAGGGGTCGGCTTATGAACGAACGGACTTTAGAACAAGTATGTACGGTAGTTATCAGTTGAGATCAGCCAATTTTGTTTGTATTTTAAATCTACCCCCCCCATTCCCTTCTCCACTCCTATCACGACCATGTTAAAAAAAGTACATAGTCTAAATGTTTTTAAAAGTATATTTTGTTTCTTCAAAGATATTTACTGTAAAAACAAAAATATATGAAATTTTTTGGGTGTGTTTTTTATGGTTGAAAATAATTTGGGCTTGATATAAATTGTTTAAGGTTAAAGGTTTGGTTTGTAAATGTTTGGTGATGTAATAGCTGTTACCATCCGCCCACAGGTGTTGACACACAATTACGTAAAAAGTTGTCAGCATGTAATTGTAAAGTTTATCAATTAAAAAGTTAGTACCGCCGCCAATGTTCCATTTAATCTACGTTGTTGCGCGGCTGTGCATTTCTCTGGTCGACGCCGCGCTGAGCTTTAGAATAACCGCGCAGCAAATTGTGTAGTATTGCACAAAAAATGGATGCTGTGCAACTTTGCTCACGACATTTTTTTACTATGCAGTTGTACACGAACCAACGAACCTTAGAGGGAACATTGACCGGCCCCAAACGGACATTAACATTCAAGCTGCTGGGCCCTATGACCTGATTGAACGTTACTTAATTGTTGTTGACATTTTGTTTGAATGTTCAGTTTAATGTAGTTTTAGTTTATGAGTATTGGGAATGCATTTACCGCAGGAAGAAAAGTCTGTAGAGCACAATAGTATGTTTTTGGAAGTATGCTGTTAGCTACTGTGTGAAATGAGGTACATGGATGGTGGCTGGGTTGCTTTCTATAGCCGTCATGACCGCGAAAATTATGCGACGTTTTGGAAGAGTACCCGCGCAGCTTTTTTCAACAATATTGACAGACCTAATTGTGGTTAAGGATGTAATGGATTTCGGCTTCAGCAAATCCGGAATCCGGCCATTTTTAAAATTCTGGCTCCGGCTTCGGCTCCAGTAGAATTTAACTTCATAATTCCGGCCATATCTGGCTGGCCATAGAGCTATAATATTTATTTATATAATGGCTTCAGCAAATCAGGAATCCGCCCATTTTTACAAATCCGACCTGGCGTCGGCTCCAGACGGATTTCACTTCATAAATCTGTAGCCGGATTTTAAAAATTTTGAATCCGGTACACCCCTAGTTACGATATTAAATAGATTGCAGACTTACAATAAATACATATTTAAATCTTAAAAAAATATATTGGAAACATTCTTGTTTTCAAATAGAAAATACGGCTTTTTTTGGTGGGGGGGGGTGGGGGGGGTCAACGCTTTGTGACGTACTATTGGGGGGGGGTCTAAGTTTTTGTGATGAAGTGTGACAAGGGGGAGGCGGGGTCAAAAATCGGCCAAAATCGCGTGACGTCATTTATGGACGGGCCCTTATCTTCTAAAGCCATTCGAACTCAGTTTAAGTAACGACGTGACACTACTACTTTAAATTTCACCTCATAATTATTTTTTTTTCGAAATAAAATAGTGCTTCATTAATTGCTTCTTAACGTTAAAATGATGTATGAATTGAAATTTGTAAAGGTAGTAATACAACACGCAATACAACATTGTATTTCACGCGTTCAATAAGCTGATACAATAGCGAAATCAAATTAATTAAGATTTGGGAGCATCTTTACAGGTAGCTACGGATAATTCTAAAATAAAATGTAAAAAACCATTCACCTAAGTTTAAAAGGCACCGGCGTGTAGCACTGAGACAATATGCCATATAAACAAAATAAATAAATAAGCGAAAGCGGGCAGGTTGTACACTTCCATGGAAAACAGTTAGAGTAAAGTGGGAGTGAGCTCCCCTAAACTTTCTCGAGTTTTCGTAAATAACAGTAAGTTTGGGATGGCACTTCCAGTGGAATCATTTATCAAAAATGTCTCTAAAATTGATTGAAACGTACGTAAGTGATCTAATGCACACAAACAAACACACACATATGCATGCACGCACCGACACACACGCACGTACGACGTACGTATCACGCACACACATACACAGTAATATTCCCTCTAATGTTTCTTGGTCCGTGTGCAAAGTGTAAAAGCTCGTGTTTCAACTTGCACGGAAAATTAACTGCTCGGTAATTCTAAACTGCTGCACGGTGTTTCAGCTTACTTAAAGGGAACACTGACATACACACACCCACCGGCACACACACAGAAATATCCTATGCCTATGTTGTTGTTTTATTTAATTTTTTTTAACTTAACTATTATTTTCCATGATGTCTTATATATGTCATGTAAATTTAATTTTAACACTTGAGTAAGTTATTTGTACTGATGAAGGTATTAGCCGAAACCTCTACTTTTGTATTAGTCAATTAAAAAAGCTTTAAAACATTTTATAATCACACAATTCGTTAATACTCTTGAACGAAGGCGGGGAAGTTGCCGATGAAAAGGGAATCATTAAACGTACAATAGACACTTAAAAACATGGTGTCGAGATTAACAGGGCGTGCCTTTCGCTGCAATATTTCACGACATAACATCTTTGGGCTTGTTTTTTTTTACCACGTTTTAAAATCCTTTATATTAACTCGTGGTGTCTGATTGATTGCTTCATTGTTTGCTTGTTTGTCGAAAAACTTTGAATCTATTTTTAACCCACTTCCTCGAAAGCTAGCGAGCTGAAAATTTTCAGGCAGACTCGTGCCAATAATGAAAACGATGTATCAAAATTTAAGATCGATCGCATGTACTGTAATTAAATTATTGCATTTTTATATTATTTTATTTATCTCTATGTATCATGTTAAATTTTTGAGATAGAGTGTCGCGGTGCGTATTATATTGAACGACCTTTTTATTAATTTATTAATACTTTCCTGTTGCGCGATTTGGTGCGTATTATATTGACAATACTTTTTATAAACATATTCCCGATCGGTGCGCATTATATTAAACACGTTTTTCGAGACATAACTAAAATTTTGTATTTTTGTATTGTCTTGCGCTGGTGTGTTTTTGGAGTAGCTCTATGTAGCATGTAAATGTTTATGCTAGTCAGTCGCGCGGTGCGTATTACATTGAACAAACTTTTATAATAGTTTCCCTATCTGAAAATGTTTATGCTAGTTTGTCGCGCGGTGCGTATTTTATTGAACATAGTTTTAGTTATGTCTCATATATAAAGGTTGTATAGAAATTTTTTTTTACGGGGTTCTTTTAATCTTCAAGTGGATTTGTTTTTACTTGTTCACCGACTTAGGCTTTTCACACACGTTTGTTGTTTTGTGGCGTATTGTCAGGCTCACGCATACTATTTTTTATGAACCATAAAATTTAACATTGAGAAACAAAATGATGAAAGATTTTGAGTTGCATTAAGTCTTATTTTGTACTTACTAGCTGGAAAAGAAACATTCGAGGGTAACATTATTCCCTAATTGAGCTTTCACGTTGATACTTGCAAACTCTTTCTTTGGGGGCAAGTTTTCTAAAATGGAAAATAAAATAATGTTTCTATGATATTTGCTATACTTTGGCTACATGCCCCATATGAATTGTATTTTCATTTTTGTATAATGTAATAGTTAAGATATATTGCACTTATGTTAATTATGATAGGAAACATTTTAAATTTAAAAAAAATAATTTTTTCAGCCCTAAATGTCTCTGCAAAATTTTGACATCATTTTATCTATTTTATGCTTTGCTAGAACAACTTTAAAAAAAAATTAACATTGAGAGATTTTTAAAAATCAGCTTTTTCATTTGAAAAGTGTACTGAAAGAAATCTTTCGTTGTAGATACAAATATTTTCGATTTGTTGGCGACCATTAGAACTATTGGAAATATCTTTAATTTGTGCTCACGATTTTATATTTGTGCTGCTTAATAAAATATATTTTTAAAAGGTAATATCTTGATAACAGAAAAGGAAGCTGATCGCAGGCTTATTATAAAGTCATTAATAAACAATGTGTGTAAAAAAACAACAACATTGACTCAACCAGATTGTCACATGTGATTAACATAATTTTGTGACGTAAGGTCACGTGAATGGTGGACGCGGGAAGAAAGGAGCATTCCTATTGGTTGAAAGTGTTGGGCGAGGAGTTGTGAGAAGACTTCCGGCAAGGAAGGATGAAGTGTATGTGTGCGCCTCAAGATTTCCACGTTGTATTACCTCAAATGATATTTCTATGTACATAGTATACATATTAAAGTTGTTTTGTATAAACAAGTTATTCAGTGGATTATTGTGCACAAGATTATGTACTGTGAGAACGCCTACAAAAAGAGTGACATATATAATAGTTACACAGATGAACGAATGTCTGGATATTACCCATACATTTATAATAAGTGATCTGTGTTAAATAAAGTTTGCTGACCTCTCGAATACCTACATGAAGCTAAGTGTTTAATGTTGCCTAATATTGTTTTACTGCTGTTTGCTCCTAAAATTTGTTTTATTACAGTCGGACCTCTCTAAGTCGAACTCAAAGCGACCCGAAATTTTTTTATTCGACTAACGGAGTTTTCGAGTTAGGGGAAATGGCATAATAGGCACAGATAATCAAGGGCAAAAGATATTGAGATGAAAAAGGGGAGGGGGCAGGCATAACAGCCAGTAGGCTTGACAGGAAAGAGAGCCGGTGTCTGATGTTTCAAATGAAAGGCAGCCGCCTTAACTTTGAACTACCCACACCACTGAGAAAGCCCCTCCCCCCACACTTGACTCCCTCCAAAGTGGGATGGGGGAGTAAGATTTTTCCTTGTACTAGTTTTACCCAAACGCCTTGGGAAATTCGACTTACGGAGGTTGGATGCCAAAAGTTTCGAGTTAAAGAGATCTAAAATAAATTTGGCTTATGGAACTTGGCCTGGACCTAATAATTAATTATATATGGAGAGGTTTTTCGGCTTAGGGAATTTTGACTTAGCGAGGTCCGGTTGTATTTTATGTCTGACCTTTTGATTTAGGTCTGACCTGCAGCTGGACCTTGTTGTAGAAACGAATGAGATGTTGTGAGCCAGCACTCTGAGGAGCCAGAGAACAGATGTAGCTCAATGAGTCAGATAGTTCAGTGTAAACGAATCTCAGTGTTCCTGTAGAGAATAGAAAATGTAATCAGGAAATCATCCAAATATTCGCGGAAAAAACAACATATTTCCAATTACTCAAAGAGGGTCGACTAACGTTATCGAACATGTGTCGTGATCGGAAAAAGTTATGGTTTTGTTGTTTTACTTGCTATAATCCCCCTGCTGACCTACTAACACACACTTCTCGCTGCTACATTGTCCTCAAATAAGTAACCAATTATATAATTTAAATATATTGTTTGGCTCACCTTTAATTAAGTCTTCAAAAGAATTCACATGATAAACTTTCACATATCACTGAAAGGCTATTTTTAATAATTATATATATATTATACGGCTAGTTAAAAGAATGCTTATAAAGAAAAATGATTATGTAATCCAGCATCTACCTATACAAGTACACACAGAGGAGGGAAGTACGAGGTTAATTTGAATTTCATTGATTATTCAATTACGGTAGCTTATTTATTTGTTGGTCATCCCCCCAAAAAAAATATTTTTAAAAAATATTGTAAAAAGTGTATTTACATTAAATAAATAGAAGTAAAAAAAAGATTTTTATAACCACGTTTTTATAAGAGGACTAAAAAGAAGAAAATAAAATTTTAAAATTTAAAATAAGTACTATGTTGTAATATAACTAAAAACTTGGGGCGGGCGCTTCTCAGGCTTAACTAATTCAATTCCCTCATTTTCTTACTCGTCATTTGTAGACCCTAATCATTTTAGCCAAACGCCTAAAAAGCGTCCGCCAACGTTTTTAGTCATATTACATCAAAGTACTTAATTTAAATAAAAAAAAATTTTCTTCTTTTTAGTCCGCTTATAAAAACGTGGTTTTTAAATGTCTCTTTTTACTTCTATTTATTTTATTCTTTTTAGTCTAAGTGTATGCTATGGTGAGTTTTGAAGTATTGATTATGTTCAAATATAATACGCATTGCCCGACAAACATTTACAGACTGGAAATGACTGATCTCCCCTTATGTTAAACATAGTTTTTGTGGTCGGGGTTGGTGTGAACTCGACGAGTGAATGTAATGTAAACAAGGGCAGACGGATAATACATAGGCTTAATATATAGATAAACTAAAAAGTTCAATAATTTAATAACGCTACATTCGATCGATCTGAAATTTTGATGCCATGCATTGTCATTCAAGATCTATCTGTGATAAAATTTTGAGATCTCTAGGACCACCAGAAGTGGTTTAATTTTACGTTGGAAGATTTGAAAAATTGTGGAGAGACAAACAAAAAAACATGAACGAAAGTGAGTTAATAAAAACGTGGTAATAAAACAAACAAACCCGTAAAAACAAAGTTTTTGACTATAAATCCCTTATATATGAGACATATGAGACATAACTAAAAGTATTTAATATTTTCAAACGCGACAAACATTTACAGACTGAATCTGTCTTAACTCAAATTTGCTTCACAACCCTGTGGGGAGAGAGATGGGAAAAGTCTGGTCGCCGATCGCTTGACCGAGCTAAGCGTGACACGTAAAATGTAAACAAAAGCACGCCGGTACTTCGATGGCTCGCGTCAACGCGTCAACTCAAACTCTCACGTGGAAAAAAAAACAATAACAAACAGTGAATTTGAATTACATACGTTATATAAGGATAAACTAAAAATGCATTAATTTAATTACGTTACGTTCGATCGATTTGAAAGTTTGATACGATGAATTGTTAGGTGAGACAGGTCCGTGTGTCAAATTTCAGCTCGATCGGATCACGGAAAGTGGGTCATTTTTTACTTTTTTTTTCGCCCACCCGCCCAAGACAGACAGAGAGAGATGACGACAGAGACGGCGGTGAAGTTAATATAAGGGATTTAAAAAGAGAATCAAAATGATGCTCTTAATGAAATAGAAAGATACACAAACATAATTAAACAAATAATAGTCACTCATGGCATATATCCTAGTGGGAATACATATTGGGAAAACACACCACACATATAGATATTAGCTCTTAGTCTTAATGCAAACAGGAAATCTTCAAGATCTAAGTGTCACCACAACATGTACACTACACAGAAATCTTAACATGGTTCAAGGGAGTCCAGAAAAAAGGCGAATCAAATTAGTATTTTAACCTTGAGGTTAAAGGTCGTGACTT
Organism: Ampullaceana balthica; assembly: GCA_944989445.1. Classification (NCBI taxonomy): domain Eukaryota; kingdom Metazoa; phylum Mollusca; class Gastropoda; family Lymnaeidae; genus Ampullaceana; species Ampullaceana balthica. Next base: position 143,720 of record CALYLW010001502.1, on the reverse strand, counting down.
GTACCCACATGAAAACATGAGGGCAGGAGTTGGTAGATCAAAGAGTAAAAACTATTCATGACTCACTAACAAGCCAAGTGACTTGGGTATTGCTCATTTACCTGCACACATAACATAATTCTCGGGTATTTAAAGATATTTGCCTGGCTTCAGTTGGAATCTAGGTATTCCACGATTTATATTTATTAAAAATATTCAACCCCATACGATCAAATAAGAACAGAGTCTATATATTAAACTAGGCACCACCAATCATGTTTAAATCCCTTATATTAACTTCACCGCCGTCTCTCTCTGTCTCTCTGTCTCCCTCTCTCTCTCAGTCTGTCATTCGTCATCGGGCAGCCGGTCGGGCGGAAAAACAAAAGTAAAAAATGACCCACTTCCCGTACCGTAATTAAATTAATGCATTTTTAGTTTATCTATATAAAACTATATATAGCAGTCGCTATTGTTTACATTTTACGGGTCACTTGACTTTACGCCATCCATCGGTGACCACATCTCGTGTTTTAACAAGGTGGAATGCACTCAGTTTAACGCTTTAAATGTTAGTCGCCTTGGAACATCATCAATACTTTAAGTTCTGTCTCATATATAAGGGATTTATAGTCAAAAACTTTGTTTTTAAGGGGTTATTTAATAAAATCCCTTATATTAACTTCAAAATCGTGTCTCTCTCTGTCTGTCGTCATCTCTTCGTACGTCGGGCGGAAAAACAAAAGTAAAAAAATGATACACTTCCCG
>CALYLW010001502.1:50473-137973 GCA_944989445.1 Ampullaceana balthica | reverse complement strand
TGATTTTTTAATTACTTCATTGACATGGGGATTCCATGATAATTTCTAACTGTTAATTACGCACAAGTACTTAGCATCTTGAGTTTGGATTAAATGTTTTCCATGAATGAAATAGTTTGCATTTTTTGTTTATAAAGTGATTATTCAAATAAGCATTCAATTGATTAATTTTATAAAATAAATTTTGATTTTGATAATAAAGAATAAAGATTTGAATAAAGACATTTTTAAAATCTATTTAATAAAAGGACACTACTTTAACATTCGAATAGAAATTAAGACATTTAATTTTTTTAAAGTTTAAACATTAACTAATAACAAGGTCCATAATATATACAACATTTAGCACAATTAATTACTTACAGTAATATTTAAACCCTAATTACAACATCAAAATGATCTTTCTGGTTTTGAAGGTAAAGTCCATGTTCTGTCGTTGACTGAAGATCAAAACTTGCTGGATAGGTCAACCAATCCATCGAATCACCTACTTTGGTGTAGACAACAATGTCCAAACGTAAAAGTTTGGCTGTTGCCAGGATTTCTGCATCAGTTGCCCAGACTCCATCACGAGAAATACCAGAAATGTGTATATACTCCTCCACATTTTGATTCAAGTAGTCCTGTAGTTGTTTTATAATGCCAGTGTTCATATGTTGAACTACTTTATCTCTGAGAAGAATGTGGTTGTCCTCTGTTCCTGTCAGAATGTAATTTATGGCCCTAAAGTAACAGTTTCCACCCCCTTTTGTTTATATGTACGCCTCGGTTGTTCGAGATCTCGAGTGCGACCATAAAATACAACGTTGTCAAAAGTAAGGCCAAGAGTTATGCAAAGACGCTTTATTTTTGAAATTGTTAGTGGGTTAAAGGCCCTAATCTGCATTGTTTTAGAGACAGGTTGTATCGCAATGATGTCCGCTTCTTCGCTCATGCTTTGCTCATTTTGTTGTAGGCTCCCATTGACAGTACCTTTAACAGAATCATCGAGGCCCTGATTTGGTGAAGAACCCTGTTCATTACTGTAAACTTTAAGGTTACTGACATCGTAGGTGTTTCTGAGTATTTTTTCGGTCACTATATTCTTTAGCTTAACTCTTCCCTTGTTCAATGATTCTACCACCATGTAGGGACCAATCCATCGAGGTTCCATCTTCGAACCCATGCGATGAATGCGGCGATGATTCTTAATATAAACTATGGAATCATCAGTTATTTCTTGGTTGCTTGTATTTCTGCGATCAAAGTTACACTTTTGATGCGACTGGGCTGAGTGGATATTGTTACTCACGGTTAGATGCAGCTTTTTCTGAATGGCTGTAAGTGTGTTCAGCACATCAGGGTTGGCATTGTCCAAATACGTTGTTGGTAAAGACTGTTCCATCTTCCACAGGCCTGATATCCGTAGGTAGCTTGGCTTTCCGCCCATACATAATTTCAAAAGGAGTGCACTTGGTTGAGCCATGAACAGATGTGTGGTATGCTAAAAGAACACCAGGGATAAATTGGTCCCAGTCGTTACCTTGTTCATTGACAAGCTTGCTAAGAGTCTCTTTAAGAGTTCTGTTGTCACGCTCTCGTTGACCATTTGTTTGTGGATGGTAGGCTGATGCAATGCGGTGATCAGTTTGAAATTGTTTCATAAGGTTGTCAATAACTATGTTCACAAACTCATGTCCCTGGTCACTAATTAGAATATCCATGCAGCCAAGGCGGCAAATAACAGAATAAAGAAATTTTGCAGTTGACTTTGCACTTTTATCGGGAACAGCAGTTGCTTCAGTCCACTTGGAAAAATGATCGTTTGCAGCTATTATATATCTATTTCCATTAGTTGTTTCCTGAAGAGGTCCTATCATATCAATACCGACTAAGCTCCATACTTTCACAGGCACTGGTATATTGATCAGTGGTGGTGCCTCCTTGCTGGTTTTTGGTTTTATGACAAAACATTTTTGACTGGCTTTGACATATTGGTGAACGTCATTTTTCATTCTCTTCCAATAATAACGTTCAGAGATTTTGGATAATGTCTTAACCCTGCCGAAATGGCCACCAAAATTTGGGTTGTCATGAAACGCCTTCAGGATATTTGGCAGGCGACTTTTATTGAGAACTTCCTTTTCACCATGGTAAAGAATCCCCTCTTTTGCTTGAAAAGGTCTTGCTATTTGTCTAAATTGTGACTTGGCGTTTGACCGTTTCTCTGAAGGTAAGTCATAGATCCACTGGGGGTAATTGTGTTTCGTTGTAGAGTAGAATCTTAAAATCTGATCATACAGTTGGTCATCCATGGTTGACAAAGTTTGAGGTCTGGTCGTTTGGGGGTTATTTTATAGTGACCAAAAATGTGTTCTTAAAGCGCGAAATCCGATTCGACGATTTTGTCAAGATTGGCCTAATCAAACAAGCTTGACACCATTCGCAACTTTAAGCTACTCATTTAGATTAACGCCTTTCAAAGGAAATACGGCTTGTTTAAAATAAAATAATGGGTGCGACGAGGGGAGAGGTTCTTTTGACTACAGATTAAACCCCGCGTCACGGTACACCAACGGTAGTTCTTAACAATAGATGAAAGCGGACAATACAACTTTGGCGAAATCCAACAAGATTGACCTTACTGTTTTAAGAGTAACATGGGTACAAATGAATTGCGATGATTTAAAAATAAAAATGATTAGCGCTTCAGGATGGGAGGTTTATTTTTAATGTCTTAAGATGCCGCGTCACCGAACGCAAACCGATAAAGGTACGGAAATACGACGAGCAACGTTGGGGAAGTCAAACGATGTTTAGTCTTGCCCTGTTCTTTTAAACAGCCCAAACTCAAAATAATGAAGCGTAATGATTCGATAAATAAGCGAGGTCAAGGAATAATAAATGTTTGAAAGCGTTGAAAAGCAACCACTATAGTTCCTTATCGTGCTTAAATTATTTTTAAAAAATGATCAATTCATTTAGTACTTGTATGAGTCAATTTTCAAATTACAACAACAACAACATCAAAAAAAAACAACAAAAAACAAAACAAAAAAAACAACAAACAAACAAAACAAACGCCGATTCCATCTTACTTGTATTGACTGTAACTATAAATAAAAAGTGACCGTCCTATCAGACATTGTAATAAAATAAATCATTTAATTATTATTATTTTATTGTAAATAAAACATCTTTCCTACTTAAGAAATTAGTTTAACGTCTCTGACAAAGATAAAACACCAATAGAATTTCTAATTAGTCATTCATCTATTTTTTACTATATATCCTCGTGTTGTCAAAGGGGTATATTCTGGCCTGGGGGGTATATTCTGACCTAGGCCAGATTATACCCGGGTATATTCTGGTCAGGGGTTTAATCTGGCCTGTTACACCGGTACATCGATGGGTCGCGTCAACGCGTGGACTGAACTTGCACGTGGAACAAAAACAATAACAAACCGTGAAATTGAATTACATATGTCGAATAGAGATAAAGTAAAAATGCATTAATTTAATTACGGTACGTTCGATCGCTCGAAAAAGAATTTAAAATTTACACTAATGGGGGCCGGGGGCTCAAATGTACGTATTTTCCTTAAATGAGCCCTATAAACACTGACTCATCACTACTTCTCCAATTTGCCGTGTAGGTAAAAGCATGAAACTGGTAAGTTGTTAAGTACACTCCCGCGGTTTTAAGAGGTGAAAACATATTTAAAATTATCACTAACTGGGATCCGGGGTCCCAATGTAGTTTTTTTCTTATATAAAAATTGACTCATCACTAATTCTCCAATTTCCCGTGTAGGTAGAAGCAGGAAACTTTGGGAAAATTGTTAAGTACACTCCCGCGATGGTAACATGTGGAAATTTTTTTTTATTTATCACTCACTGGCGGCCGGGGGCCCAAATCGACACCTTTCACCTTATAAGAGCTAAATAATTTTTTTTAAACTTTGGATACTGTGTTAATGGACAAGCATCTCCATAATGACCGTAATGTAATTTTATTCCCCATTTGATTTGACACGACATTGACAAATATTGACAAACAAGTATATTCATCATGATTCAGATTGAAATCTATTTGTGTTTTGAATTGGTGTTACGCGTTTCTCAACGCTAACTAAAATACTAACTTTCCGCTGCGAAGCGCGGGTATTTTGCTAGTCTTCAATTAAAAATAAAAAGAAATCAATCAATATTATTCTCTATAGAATTAGGCTTCACGCAGATTCTTAAAACTCTGTCAACTGCATTTGTTACATCTTTAAATTAACGCAAGCAGTTTCAAGTGTCAATTTACATATTTTGTAATAAATATGCGGTGTGAAAGAGGCGGGAGGTTGTCGTGGAGAGCGTTAAAAATTAAATTAGTTGTTTTTAGGGCTGGTACTGATTAAACTGTTAAAATTAATCCATTAATAATCGATTAATTTTCGATTAATTATATTTTATATAACGCATATATAGATCCCGTTAAGTAGCGATTCATTATTTCGCGAAATTGATTAAGTCGCGTTAATTCCATGGCTCCCAAATTTTTTGACGAAACACATCAAATTCGTTCTGCTATGCAAGAAATAAGGAAGAAAAACCTTTTTATTTACGTTTGCACGTCTGAATAAATTATAATAATATGAGGGAAAATTATGTAAGTAACAAAAATATAAAATAGTTAATAAATTGGCCAAAAAACAATATTAGAAATATTTTCTTAAATTTTAATCAAATTTTAATCGATCAAAATAATTTTAATCGATTAAATTTCTTAACGAATATCGGTAAGTTAATCGTTTTTTTGTATTAAAACGTGTTTGTATACCGAGATGGAGTTAGTCAATAATTGTAGGTCTGATAAAATTGTGCTTTACATTAGTAAATGAAGGAGAAAGAAAGCTATTATCAAACAAATATACCTATATCTATAACAACATCTACCTCTCTCTCTCTCTCTCTCTCTATATATATATATATATATATATATATCTTATCTGTTTACAGACGCTCCTTCTATCTTCTGTATAGAAGGAGCGTCTGTAAACAGATAAGATATATATATATATATATATATATATATATATATATATATATATATATATATATATATACTAGGACTGTTAACGATAAATTTAAAATTAGTCGTTAACTTTCGAATAATTAACGATTAAATTAAACGTTAATTTCGATTAAAACCAAAAGTTAAAAGTTATGGTGTCATAAGTAACATTTATTAAACGTACTTTTTCGAAACTCGAAATAACACTGGAATGTCATCTTTATATGACATCTTTTAATCAACAACGCAAACATATAGACTAGTGTTTTGACATTATTTGATTCAAGTGATCAGCGTGTCTTATTGACACTATAACCAGCCAAGCTGAATAATTGTTCACATAGCTATTGGTTGTCTCAGCTGAAGTCTCTGATCTGTAGTAACTGTATTGGATATTTGGTTTGCAGGTGATATGTAAGAGAAGTGTTAGAACCAGATATTTGATTGACGCCACGCAGGAGTTTAGAATCACCGCGCAGCAAATTTTGTAAAATATTGCTAAAAAATTAGCGTTGTGCAACTTTGCACACGAGTTGGTTTTTTACTTTGCACACGGAAAAACGAACCTTAGACTTAGAGGGAACATTGCATGATAGGTAAACGATTTCTCTGAATTGACACAATAACCTTTATTAACATTTTGAACATTCACGTCAGTCAATAGTTTAAAACCAAAATGTTCCTGTAATCGTCCCGGAAATTAGTTTATATTTATCGGCCGAAATATTTTACATCTTGAATTCAAGTACATTTATAAGTGGTGAGTCGATTAAACATTAAATTTTTTTTTAATCGTTACAAATTTTTAACGATTAATCGAGAAATTAATCGTTAATTTCCGCAGCCCTAATATATATATATATATATATATATATATATATATATATATATTAGGGCTGCGGAAATTATTTTAATCGATAAAAATTCGATTAAAATTTAAGAAAATATTTTAAATATTTTAAACATTTTTATTAATAAATAATTAAATATTAATAATTAATTATAATTTATATATTTTTGTACGTACAAACTTCTCCCGCGTAATATAATTTATTTTATTACTTTATATGGACCGGCAGACGTCAGCTAAAAATGGCTGACAGCAGCAGAGCAGTTAAATTTAAACATATAACTAGAAAGTTGAGCAAAATTTTTGTTTTTTTAAGCTAACTTTGGATGGAAAAGTCGAAGATGGTGAAAAAGTTTACTGTGTTCACTGCCATAAACAATTCTCTTTTAAAGGATCAAATACATCGCTGACGTACCACCTTCAGGACAAACATCGGATCAAGTATCAACACATTGTCATAAAATTTAGTTCAAAATATTCTTAACTTTCAACGTCCGTGAGAAATGTTCAGTTTAATGACTTCATAAATTTCAATTTTTGGCTTTAATCAAAATTATCGATTAATTAATCGATAATTTTTCAAAAGTTAACGATTAAATTTAAATTAATCGACAAAAGCCCTAAGATATATATGTTGTGAAGATCCACAAGGTGGGTGTGGGAAATGGTGCGCTGTTGTTGTCGGATGATTTTAAAACTAATTTCTATGAAATAACAGCCACCACCGTCCCTCTCGAGTCCTTTAGAATATCCGTTCTGACACCATACACTCCAACAGGAGTGTACAGCCCTTGTTTAAACATCGTTATCATCAGACAAAATATGATTTCCCTTTAGCTTTCTACGAGTGTCCACTCCTCAAGATCTCCTGCTTTGGCAATGTCGTGAAATATGTCCGATTGGTTGCAATCGTAGCACCAGATCTCCACTTTCCTGGTTTGGTCTCGTTTTATGTAACATTCTATGTAAATCTCCAATTTCGAAACAATCTGTTCTCAAAACTTTCTTCCTTATAAAACTCAATATCACCTTGGTTGTTGACTGCTGGCCGTGATTTCTGGCTCTTTCTTCTATGCATGGATTGAATGATGTATATTAGTTATATATAAAACTAGCAAAATCCCCGCGCTCCGCTGCGGAAGTTAGAATTTTAGTAAGCGTTGAAAACCCGTTTCACACCAATTCAAAACACCAATAGATTTCAGTCTGAATGATGACTGATATACTTGTTTGTCAATATTTGTCAAGGTCGTGTAAAATAAAATTGGTACTAAAATGACATTACGGGTCCCCGTGCAAAATGGATGCAGGATGTGCATATCTCATAAGGTCTGAGGATTTTAATCTAGGTCATGATAGAGAAATGTGACTATATTTATTTAAATTATTTTTTAGGTAACAAATCTTTAAATGTTTACGAAAAAAATATTTTGGGTCCCGGCCCCAAAGGAACAGACGTTAGAAGTTCATTACCCTATATAATTTTATTTTATTTTTTAAATCAAATTTGGCCATAGTTTATCCATTTACCTAGTAGCCACATTTTAAATTACCTTTTATATAACTAATGTTAAAATATGGCATACGGGCCACCAGCCCGGAATAAGTGGTGTTTTTAAAAACTTTTACTTTTAGTGCCAGAAACCTTCGATGGAGCGTACCCAAAAAACTTCCTAAAGTTTATTGGCCATGGAATGAATAAAATACATTTATAATTAATACTTCTTTAATAAAAACTAAAATAAGGGCCGGGGGCCCTATAGAGGTAACATGTATAGTTCAAAACAACAGCTTATTTCAATTTGGATTATAACGAATATATTTGTTAGTAAATCTTTTTTTTTAAATTGAGTGAAATCGAATGGTTAAAATGTCTTAAACGTTTACAAAAAAGAGATTAGGGGCCCTCGGCTACAAAATATTGAAAAAATATAATTTTAATGCCCTAACGAATTTTAATATAGGCCATCAAGTTTTTATCTTCAAAGTTTTGTAAAAAATACATTTAAACAGTATCCAAAGTTTTTTTGTTTGTTGTTGTTGTTGTTGTTGTAATTTAGCTCATATAAGTTAGAATTACTTTTGTGTCCCGGGCCCCCAGTGAGTGATAATTAAACAAAAAAACATTTGCCTGTTACTATTCCGGGAGTGTACTCAACAACTTCCCAAAATTTCATGCTTCTAACTACACAGGAAAATGGAGAATCTGTGATGATTAACTTTTTACATAAGAACAAAAATTGGGACCCCGGCCCCCAGCGAGTGTAAATTTAAATATTTGTTGGCATGTTACCATCGCGGGAGTGTACTCAATAATTTCCAAAAGTTTCATGCTTTACCTACACGGGAAATCAGAGAATTAGATTTGATTCAGATTTTATATAAGAAAAAGTATATTTTGGCCCCCGGCCCCCAGTGAGTGATAATTTAAATATTTTTTGCATGCTACCATCTAGAAAGTGGACTCAACAAATTCCCAAAGTTTCATGTTTCTACCTATACGGGAGAGTGGAGAATAAGGTATATAAGAAAAAGTACATTTTGGCCCCCGGCCTCCAGTGAGTGATAATTTAAATATTTTTGTTTGCATGCTACCATTGAGAGAGTGGACTCAACAAATTCCCAAAGTTTCATGTTTCTACCTATACGGGAAAGTGGAGAATAAAGCGATTTTCAGTAAAAGAAAAAAAATGCTCTTGAGCCCCCGGCCTCCATGAGAGTGAATTTTAAAATTCTTTTACGCCAATTTGCATTACGAGAGGGTACTCAACAACTTCCCAAAGTTTCATGCTTTTACCTACACGGGAAGTTGGAGAATTCGTGATGAGTCAGATTTTAATATTAGCAAACATTTATTTTTGGGCCCCCGGCCCCCAGTAAGTGGTTAGTTTAAATAGTTTTTTTTACCTGGTACCATCGCGGAAGTGTTCGTATCAACTACTCTGAGTTTCATGTTTCTACATACACGGGAAAATATGAGAATTTGAGATTTTCAGTATTTATATAGCTCATTTTAGGAAAAACTTTATTTGGGCCCCCGGCCCCCAGTCTTTGATAATTTAAATATTTTTTTGCCTGTTGATATCGCGGAAGTGTACTCAACAACTTCCCAAAGTTTTCATGCCACCAAGAGTGAGAATTTTAAAATTCTTATTCGGCAATTATCGTCGAGAGAGTGTACTCAGCAAATTCCCAAAGTTTCATGCTTCTACCTACACGGGAAATAGAAAGAATTAGTAATGAGTTAGTTTTTTATATAAGAAAAAAGTTTACATTAGGGCCCCCGGCCTCCATTAAGATAACTTCAATATTTTTTTCGCTTGTTACCATCGCGAAAGTGTACTTATCAACTACCCAGTGTTTCATACTTCTACCTACCCGCAAATAGGAGAATTAGTGATTTTCAATTTTTATATAGCTCATATAAGAAAAAAAAACATATTTTGAGCCCCCGGCCCATACGTGAATGTGAATTTTAAAATTCTTTTTCCCCATTTTGAGTTGTGACAGGGTACTCAACAACTTCAAAAAGTTTCATGTTTCTACCTGCACGGGAAGTTGGAGAATTAGTGATGAGTCAGTTTTTAATATTATAAAAAAGTACTTTTGGGCCCCCGGTCCCCATTAAGTGTTAATTTAAATATTTTTTTCGCCTGTTACCATCGCGAAAGTGTACTCAACAACTTCCCAAAGATTCTTGCGTCTCATAATAGCCTCTGCTAACCAAAGTCCAACTCCTGGCCTTCTCGTATGACTTGTAACGAAGTATGGCGGATCACGTTTCAACTGACAGGAGAAGGGGTGAAGGCGGGCCGCTGGCGCCTTAAAACCAGCCACTTCGGGCAGATGGGGCTCGTTAACCTTGATAGGTAGCTCATCTAGGAGAGGGAAACTCCAATCTCAAACCTCCGCTGTCTCGCGGCCACACCTGTTCACGGAATGACTAAGGGAGTAAACCCTAACAGAAAATCAGGAGACGGAGTCCCATTAGGCAGTTTTATTGCGATGCGCTATATCTCTGGCAACTCCTGCGATGCAGATGGCACCTTGTTGTATCAGCTAAGCTGTTCCCCTGGAATCACCATCTGTGTGGAGAGAGAGGGCCTGCTGCCTGGGCAACAGCTGGTCTTTCTAAAGCTCTGCCTAGGCTATCGTAGCCTCCTGTGGTTTTTTTTTCCTTCTCTACCTCCTCGACCCAATCCTGGAGAGGTCACTCCAGCTTCGCCGCAAGGCGTAGACACAACACGTGGAGCGGCAGTTACCGGTTATAAGCCATTGCTCAATTGGCGTAGAGCTAGGCGCCAGGGGTCGTTCCAAACGGTGGGAGAGATCGCCATGTCTCACTGAGCATCTACCGCCCGCCTTAAGCTGGGCAGCCCCCAGCCAGTAAGGTGATGTTCCGTCATGGCTCGCCTGCCCCATTGGGTGCATGGGGCTCAGAGTGATCAACTCAACAAGCAAGCCATAAACCCAAGCACCAACTGAAAAAATAAGAAAGAAGTTACCAGCACTTCGTTTAGCAAGCTGGAATGTCAGAACCCTCTGCACTGGTTTTAACTCTGACCCCTCATGTGCGGAAGATATAAGGAATACAGCGGTCATTGACAGGGAACTTTCCCGTCTCGGCATTGACATTGCATGTCTACAGGAGACGCAGCTGGCTGAAAACGGCAAAGTGGTTGAGGCCAACTACACATTTGTCTGGCAAGGACTACCATCAGACAGACCAAGGCAGCATGGCGTTGGTTTTGCCATAAAAAACTCTCTTATGTCATACGTTGAACTGGCGGCACTTGGCACTGAAAGGATACTCGGCATTAAACTTTCAACATCATCTGGCGCAGCCCATATCCTCAGCCTGTATGCACCAACTCTCTGCTCCGAAGAAGAGTTAAAAGACAACTTCTATGAGGCTCTAGACTCCGCAGTAGCAAATATTCCCACATATGAGAGTCTATACCTCCTCGGTGACTTCAACGCCAGGGTAGGTGCAGATCACAAAGCCTGGTCCACCAGCATTGGCTTACATGGCATTGGTAAAATTAATAACAACGGCCAGCGACTGCTCGAGCTATGCAGTACTCACAATCTGTGTGTAACTAACACATTCTTCAAATGCAAGGACATCCACAAAGTGTCTTGGAGACATCCCCGCTCCAAGCACTGGCACCAGCTTGATCTGGTTCTCCCCAGGCGATCTGATCTGGCCAGTGTGCTCCAAACACGCAGTTACCACAGTGCCGACTGTGACACAGACCACTCTTTGGTCGCAAGCAGAATCAAATTAATACCAAAGAAATTGTGTCACTCAAAGAGCAAGGGTAAAACTCGCATCAACACGCAGAATATCAACTGCCCTGAGATAAGTGATCGACTTAACACCAAGCTTGAGCAAGCTCTTAAAGCCAACACCTCGCAGAAAGAAATCCCCAATCCGCATGATGCTATAGGGACAGAACAAATCGATGCGAATTGGCTCCATATTCGAGACACTATTTACAACACCTCTCTTGCCGTCCTCGGGAGGAAGGAAAGAAAAAATGCAGATTGGTTTGAGGCCCACTCGGGTCACAATGAATCCCGTGACGGAGACAAAAGAAAAGCTCTACTGGCCTACAAAGCTTCCCCAGGGCCTGACACCCTGAAATGTCTCAGAAATGCCAGAAACACAGCCCGGAAGACTGCACGTTTTTGCGCTAACACTTATTGGGTGGAATTATGCAAAAGCATTCAATCTGCTGCTGATCAGGGAGATATAAAACAAATGTACGAAGGCATAAAAAAGGCCACTGGGCCCACAACTTCAAAGTCAGCTCCAATCAAGACAAAATCAGGTGAGATGATCACAGAACGAGACAAGCAGATGCGGCGCTGGACTGAGCACTATCTAGAACTCTATGCGACACAGAATGTAGTATCTGACTCTGCCATAGAAAGAATACCAGATCTACCAGTTCTAGATCAGCTTGATGCTCCACCGTCAATAGAGGAGCTTGGTAGGGCTATCGATCATCTGAGAAATGGGAAGGCCCCAGGCAACGATGGCATTCCTGCAGAAGTCCTTAAGCACGGCCAGCCAGCACTACTGAAGCCTCTGCACGAACTCATATGCGATTGCTGGGAACGCGGTCACATCCCACAGGACATGCGTGACGCCAAAATAGTTACGCTTTATAAGAACAAAGGAGATCGCAGCGATTGCAATAACTATCGTGGTATCTCCTTACTGAGTATTGTGGGAAAGGCTTTTGCCAGAGTGATCCTTGCACGCCTGCAAATTCTGGCGCATAATGTCTACCCAGAATCACAATGCGGTTTTCGGGCTGGCCGGTCAACAATGGACATGATCTTCTCACTCCGTCAGCTACAAGAGAAATGTCGGGAGCAACAGAAAGCCCTCTTTGTTGCCTTCATAGATCTAACAAAGGCATTTGACCTGGTCAGCCGCGAGGGTCTGCTACGTATATTGGAAAAAATAGGATGCCCGCCGCGGCTTCTCTCCATCATCGAGTCCTTCCACACCAATATGCACAGCACAGTGCTCTTCGATGGTGCCACCTCAGAACCCTTCCCAGTTTGTAGCGGAGTCAAGCAGGGCTGTGTACTGGCTCCAACACTCTTCGGTATCTTTTTCTCGATGCTACTGCGTCATGTATTCGAGGACTGTTTCGAGGGTGTAAACATCCATACCAGGGCGGATGGAAATCTGTACAACATCAGCCGTCTCCGTGCAAAGAGAAAAGTGGAAAATGTTTTAATTAGAGAGTTGCTCTTCGCGGATGACGCAGCCCTTACCTCACATTCAGAGATAGGTCTCCAACTTTTGGTCGAAAAGTTCTCAGAGGCATGCAAAGATTTTGGTCTAACGATAAGCCTCAAAAAGACCAACATTATGAGACAAGGAACTGACTGCTTCCCAGCAATCTCCATTGTGGGAAACACCTTGGATGTCGTCGATGATTTTACCTACCTTGGCAGTAACATCACAAGCACACTCTCCCTGGAAAAGGAAATTGAAACCAGAATCGGCAAGGCTTCATCATTAATGGCTAGGCTGAATAAAAGAGTGTGGAACAATGCACATCTCACTGCTAGGACGAAAATCACTGTGTACCAGGCCTGCGTGCTCAGCACACTCCTCTATGGCAGCGAGTGCTGGACGACCTATGCCAAACAAACAAAGCAACTCAACAGCTTCCACTTACGATGCTTGCGCAGGATTCTGCACATCAAGTGGCAGGACAAGATAACGAATGTCGAGGTACTCAGAAGGAGTCATATGCTGAGCATGCACTCAATCCTGAGTGAGAGGCGCCTGCGGTGGCTGGGACATGTCCGCAGGATGAACGCGGAGCGCATTCCAAGAGCCCTGCTTTACGGTGAGCTGGCAACTTGTATGCGGAAGAGAGGACGCCCCTGCTTGCGCTTCAAGGATGTCTGCAAGAAAGACATGAGTCTGGCGCAGACAGACCATAAAACGTGGGAAACCATTGCTGGGGAGCGCACCTCCTGGCGGGCTAAAGTACGCGAGGGCATCCAAGTCGCGGAAGCTTCCCTTACAGTCAAGAGCGAGGAGAAAAGGGCCAGGAGAAAGGGGAAGGGGGGTAGAGGAGCAGGAGGAAACGCCATCATCCCATGAGGATGGACGGATGCCATAGATAAGGAAAAAACTTCATTTGGGCCCCCGGCCCCCAGAAAGTGATAATTTAAATATTTTTTCTCCCGTTACCATCGCGTGTTTGTACTCAACAACTTCACAAAGTTTCATGCTTCTGCCTACTCTGGAAATAGGAGAATTGGTGATTGTCAAATTTTATATAGGCCATTTTAGGGAAAAAATGTGTTTGGGCCCCTGGCCCCCATGAGTGTTAATTTTAAAATTCTTTTATGCCAATTTTCGTTGCGAAAGGCTACTCAACAACTTCCCAAAGTTTCATGCTTCTACCTTCACGGGAAATTGGAGAATTAGTGATGAGTCAGTTTTTTTATATTAAAAAAAACTACATTTGTGCCCCCGGCCCCCATTAAGGATAAATTAAATATTTTTTTCGCTTGTTACCATCGCGGAAATGTACTTATCAACTATCCAGTGTTTCGTGCTTCTACCTACACGGGAAATATGAGAATTTGTGATTTTCAGTTTTTATACAAGCTCATATAAGGAAAAAACTTCATTTGGGCCCCCTTCCCCCAGGAAGTGATAATTTAATTTTTTTTCGCCCGTTACCATTGCAGGTTTGTACTCAACAACTTCCCAAAGTTTCATGCTTCTGCCTACTCGGGAAATAGGAGAATTGGTGATTTTCAAATTTTATATATGCCATATTAGGAAAAAAACGTTTTAGGTCCCCCGACCCGCATGAGTGTTAATTGTATATTAGTTATATATAAAATATAACATCTGTCTTCTCGTCGCTCTAACGTTCTTTAGGTCACTGACCTCCCATGCAGTAAGTACACTTATCTTTATAATAATTATAATTGTAGCGATTTAATTGCAAACAACTTCTATCCTTTACAAAATTGCCTTTCAAAAATTGATTAGTTCAAGTCAAATGTAGTGTAATTTAATTTATATCAACGTTTGCAGGTCTCCTTCCATTCATTTTTTAAAATAATACAGATACAATATATTTCTTTCAAATATCGGAACCCGGTCCCACATGAAGTCAGATGTGTCTAGGGTTTTCTTATACTCGGCATCTCCAGGAGCCGAATAAACATATTTTTTTAAAAATATGATGGTCCTCGTTAACCTTGGCTGGAAGTTCATCTAGAATCTAGGAGAAGGAAACTCCGACTTCAAACCTCCGCTGCCTTGCGGTCACACCCGCTACTCGGGAAAGGCTAAGGGAGTAGACCCTGACAGATAAACGGGAAATTGAGGACCTACAGGTGTTCTGTCTATACATAAGAAGTTATGTACATTCCAGAAGCTCCTGCGATGCCAATGGCAGCCAAGCTGCATCGACGCAAGTCGTTCCCTTGGTAATACCATTGACGTGGAGAGGGTGATTTGCTGTATGGGCAGAAGCTAATTCTCCACAATACCCACCCAGGCTTGCATCAACCATCGAGAGGACACTCCAGCGTCGCCATAAGGTGTCGACAAAAACGATAAGCAGCAGTTACCGGTTCTAAGCCAAAGTTCAATTGAAGTAGAGCTAAGCGACAGGGGCCGCTTCCGACGGTGGGAGAGACTACCACCGGATGGTCACGGGTTCGAATCCGTGTGAAGGCAAGAGTTTTTTCCCGGCGCCTAGGGCGTCCCTGAGTCACCCCGCTCCGAATGGGTACCTAACACTACACGTAGTTAGGCGGCTGGGTAATGCGTGGAACCCACAAAGCCGTGGCCTGTGAATGCTGCATCACTTGCCAACAGATCATCTGTCATGGTCTGTGGACGCAACTATCTTCTGCATAGAAGGAGCGTCTGTATTGATAGGATAGGAAAGTCTCACTGGACGGCTACCGCCCGCCTCAAACTGGGCAGCCCCCAGTCAAATAGGTGCTATCCCGTCATGGCCTGACTTCTCCACTGGGTGCATAGAGATTAGAGTTCCACTCAACAAGTGGGCCATAAAGCCCTACACCAAGAATTACAAAAAATAAAAAGAAGACCCCAGCTCTTCAAATCACTAGCTGGAATGTGAGGACTATGTGTCCCGGCATTACTGATGACCTGCAGTCAATAAACCACACGGAAGACAGGAATAATCGATAGTGAGCCCAAGAGGCTAAAGATTGACATCGCATGCCTTCAGGAGACCAGGCTCCCAGGCAGCGGATCACTACAAGAGGAAAATTACACCTTCTTCTGGCAAGGCAGACCTACAGATGAACCAAGACATCATGGTGTAGGTTTCGCTGTTAAGAACACCTTTCTAATATCCATTATACCCCCGTCATCAGGTACGGAGAGGATCATCACTCTAAGACTCAGAACTGCTGCGGGTCCAGCAATCATTCTTAGTGTGTTGAACTCTTTTTTCAACCGCGGAAGAGAAGGACCAGTTCTATGGAGCTTTAGACCAGGCAATAACCAGCATCCAGAAAGACGAGGCAATCTATCTCCTAGGAGATTTCAATGCTAGAGTGGGGCGCGACCACGAAGCCTGACCCACATGCCTTGTACTCTTTGGAAGATGAAAGATAAATGAGAATGGACAGAGGCTTCTGGAACTGTGCTGCTCACGAGGCTTGTGTGACCAACACTTTCTTCAAGCGCAAGGATATACACCAAATATCTTGGAGACACCCTCGATCGGCAACGGCACCAGCTGGACCTCATCATCACCAGGCATGCACAACTAGCTTGCGTCCTACTCATACGCAGCTATCACAGCGCCGACTGCGACACGGATCACTCCCTTGTGGCCAGCCAGGTACGAATAATGAAGAAAAACTCGTACCACACCAAGAAAAAGGGATGTCCCAGCATCAACACCTTCCGCAGGAAAGACCCTGTGAAAACGCAGCTTTCACTGACAAAGTGAAGTAAGGTCTCTCAAAGACGTCCTCAAGCGTTACCATCGAATCCAAATGGACGCATCTCAGAGACACAATCAGAGATACATCAGCAATACATGCCTTTGGCAAGAAATATAAAAAAAAACACGGACTGGTTTGATGAATTTTGGGACGAAATGAAACCTGTCACTGAAGCCAAAAGGAAAGCTCTTATGGCCTACAAGGAAAAGCCCACACCCGACAGGCTGCATGCCTTAAAAACAGCCAAATCGCATGCCCAAAAAGTTGCACGTCAATGTGCCAATACCTACTGGCTTAACCTCTGCTCCAGCATACAATCAGCTGCAGACATGGGCAATATCAAAGCCATTACGAAAATATAAAAAAAAGCAACTGGCCCTTTGACGTCCAAAAATGCCCCCCTAAAGTCCAAAAGTGGAGAAATTATCCAAGACCAGGCAGGACAGCTAAAACGGTGGGTTGAGCATTATCTGGAACTGTATTCAACAGTTACCACAGTCTCCATCACAGCTCTAGATGATATCCCCGATATGCCACTGATGGAAGAACTAGGAAGAGCTGAGCAAAGCAATTGACTGCCTAGCTTGTGGAAAAGCCCCTGTGAATGATGGCATACCACCAGAAGCTCTAAAGAGTGGCAAGACAGCTTTACACCAACCATTGCACGAGCTTCTGTCCTTCTGCTGGGAGCAGGACTACATCCCCCAAGACCTAAAGTGTGCAAATATAGTGACACTATATAAAAACGAGGGCGATAGAAGTGACTGCATTAACTATCGCGGCATCTCACTCCTTGGTATTGTAGGAAAGGCCTTCACCCGTGTCATACTAACGCGTTTCCAGTGTCTATCCAGAATCTCAGTGCGGTTTCCGTGCTGGTCGGTCTACCATGGACACGGTGTTCTCTATACGTCAGCTCCTAGAAAAATGCAGATAGCAACAGATGCCACTATACATTGCCTTTGTGGACCTTACGAAAGCCTTTGATTTTGATAGTGAAAACGGGCTATTCCAAATCCTGGTAAAATTCGGCTGTCCCCCACACCTTCTCGACATCATCAAACAGGTCCATGATAATATGCAGGGCACAGTGCAGTTCGATGGAGCTACGTCAGAAGCCTTTCCAGTCAAAAGCGGAGTTAAATAAGGTTGTGTACTTGCACCAACACTGTTTACAATATTCTTCTCTGTACTGCTTCGATACGCATTCAAGGAAAGCAGTGATGGAATTTGGTTACACACCAGAGCTGGTGGAGGACTTTTCAGCACTGCCCGCCTCCGAGCCAAGACCAAAACGACAGATGTTCTAATTCGTGAGCTACTCTTTGCAGATGATGCGGAATTAACAGCACACAGAAACTGGTTTGCAACAACTCGTGTCAAGCTTCTCCAACGCCTGCAAAGAATTTGGTCTGCAAATCAGCTTGAAGAAGACAAACATCATGGCCCAAGACACACAATCTCCTCCTACCATCAATATCGACAATTAAAACTTGGAGGCTGTGAACAGCTTCTCCTACTTGGGTTCCAAGGTCTCCAATACACCGACCATTGAAGAGGAAATAAACAGTAGAATTGGCAAGGCAGCTGTCTAAATTAAATAAACGTGTCTGGCAAAACACCAAGTTAACAGAGAAAAACAAACTGTTTGTCTAAAGAGCATGCGTCATTAGTACACTGCTATACGGGAGTGAGACATTGACAACTTATACATCACAAGAGCGCAAGCTTAATAGCTTCCACTTGAGATGCCTGCGTCGCATCCTTGGCATTAACTGACAAGACAAAGTGCCTAATACTGAGGTCCTAATGCGTGCCAATACCCAAAGCATGTTCTCAATCCTTAGAGAAAGACGTCTGAAATGGATAGGATATGTTAAAAGAATGAGCCCTGGCCGCATCCCCAAGGACCTCCAATATGGAGACCTGGCTTCGGGAAAGAGGAAGACAGGTCACCCATGTCTGCGATTTAAAATTGTCTGCCAAAGGGACACGAAAGCAGCCAGAATACGCACACGCGACTGGGAGTGCAAGGCAGAAGACCGATCTACGTGGCGCACAGTTGTCAAAGAGGGCGTCATAGTAGCCGATGAGCGAATGATGGAGGAGGCTACAGACAGAAGACCTAGGAGAAGGGCCAAACCATTTGGAAGCACAGAACTCATGTGTAAAACCTTTTGTAAAGAATGTCACTCAAGGATAGGACTGCACAGCCACTCAAGGAAATGCAACCCATTTCAACGGTGATGCGCAATCGTCTCGCGAGACGGAAGGATGCCGATTAAATATTAGAAGTTATATAAACAAATGAAAATTAAGTAAGAAAACATTATGTTTATATCAGGTTTTATACAACAAATTGAAAATGTTTATATGAGAAAATATTATGTTCATTTCAGTGTTATAAAAGTTATTGAGAATGTATATGCAAGAGAGACCATGCCAACCTTTAAGTATATTTTGCGTTTGATTATGAAAAATTTCTAAACATGGATGTTACAATAAAAACCTATTTGCACGTTCTATCACTTCTGTAGAGAAGACTTAATCAAACATAACAGAATGAGCGTTATTTGAACACTCCTTACCGTTGGAATCTGTCCCAATTCGTTCGTCTAGCCTGAGTTCTTTGGTACCACCTTCCAGGTACCATCTTGTTATGTAATCAGGGATAGTTGGTGGTGTTTCCACACAGTAGAGTGCCGCAGGTTCTCCTTCGTTAACTTCAACCACAACCAATGGAGTATCAGGCACTTTAAAAAGTCAAGAAACAAATGAGCGTACATTGACTCAGAAATAACTTTCAATCATTTTAAGAATTATAGAACATTTGATTTCGCTTTAAAAAAAACCTGGCTGAAACAACAAAAATTGGAATTATCTACAATGTTTTATTTAAATTTCCTTCTTTAAATGTATATGATCACAAACATTGAGGAACACTTACAATATATATGGGTGCCATAATATAAACTAATACTACTCTAGGGATATTTTGTGACATTACTTCCTTTAACACATGTTTAGCCAGTATTTTAAATGTCTTAGTTGCCAGAGTCGTAGCTAGGATAATTTGCACCAGGTAAAAAATTAAAAACTTGCGCCCAACCACGTGTTTATCACATTTTCTATTACATTTCATAAGGAAATGAAACTCAAACTTTCAGTAAAAATGTATTAAAAGAATAAAATGTATCGAATAATGTTTGCATGGCTTACTCGTCCACTATAGCGGACTACTGCACATAGTGCACAAAAAATTTATGTTTCTTTGTTTTACCAGCCGACGTATTTCTTTTAACAACAAGAAGAGAAAAATCGCTGATAAGTTGAAATTAAAGTACGCAAATATGTGAAAATAAGTTTTTATTTGATGCATTGCCACTCACTACTTGCGACTGCTATTTTAAAAAAATTCCAGTGAAATTAGGAGATTCCGAAACATATTTTCTTTATTAAATTAGATCAAAAATAGTTTCACAGGAACTCTATTCCCATTACTGTGTAGCATATGGTATTTTTTTAATTTCCATGAAAATTCGTTGCCATTGATTACCGTATAGAAGTTATTTTGCAAAATATGTGCAATTTCGACAAATGATATCGACATCGGATAGGAGAGTTACAACCTCCAAAAGAAATCCACATTTAGTGTTCCGGTGTTTCAGTTGTACAACACGCATTAAATCCGCTCAAAACACTATCCATAATGCGCACACTTTCTTCTCCTGCTAATAGTCTACGCCCTACGGTATCTTCTAATGTCGCCTAATCTCCCAGGCTGTAAATTTGAATGTCTTTTGTCGCTTTCTTAATAACAGAAGTTTGCTAAATGCCAGTTGCTGCTTCCTTGTAATTCTTGAATGTTCTTGAAACCTTTTCTGTAAACGATCAGCTTTTCTAAGAAAGACATGACAGAAAAGTAATAAATGTATGAAGTAAAATGAAATGCACATGCCGTAACTTTTCTGCATTACATCTGATTTAAGGCGCAGTAGCCTCTCCTCGATATTTTTTTTCTTTCAGCCCTGCTAGTTATCCGATTGGTCATGGTGAGCTTTAAAAGCTTCTGATCGTGCACCCAATATGGTGTGTCATATTTCAACTTTACTCAAATGGACACTGCTTTTTTAAAACTTATTTCCAAAGAATGGTGAGAAAATAGCATATATATTTTCAAATGTTCCAAAATAATTTACGATAAGTGAATCCTACTTAGCTGAGTGCAAACCTCTTAAGTTTAAGCTGTGGTTGTCTCAGTAGACTCTGGTCGCTGTCACACATACATGTATAGTTTTATACATTGCCTTCCCACTGTCACACATACATGTATAGTTTTATACATTGCCTTCCCACTTTCACACATACACGTACAGTTTTACACATTGCCTTCACACTGTCACACATACATGTATAGTTTTACACATTGCCTTCCAACTGTCACACATACATGTATAGTCTTACACATTGCATTCCCACTGTCACACATGCATGTATAGTTTTACACATTGTCTTCCCGATATATTTAAATCAAATTTAGAAAAAATAACCTGATAACTCTCATTAAAATACAATTAACCATATGTCTATCTTTCGGGGCCATGCCCCCAAATCCATTAATCTGATAAATTTGGTGCATTTTAAAAAAGATTTTACATGGATTAATTGCCTTTTGTCACACATATTCTTGATTGAACAGAAAAAATATCGACTTGTTTTTAACTTAGAAAACATGTTTATTAACTTTAAAAAGATTATGTAAGGACAGCTTTCCATTGTAAAAAAAAATGAAATTCCACTCTGTTTGCATAAACACTCGACACCTTATTCTCCACGTTACTGACAAGGACTATAATGTTAACAATTGATATCGATCAGGCGGACTCACGTCTTTCTGGTGGTATCTCCATGACGATAGGCAACTTGATGGACACGGAAGTGCCATACTGGTTCTTGGCCCTGCACTGAAAATATCCCTGTTCACGTCTGCTGAAGTTTCGCAGCTGAAGACTTCCGTTGTCAAAGGCTCTGATATATTCACCCTTGCTGTCGATTTGTTGGTCATTTCTGTACCAAAAATACCTGGTCAAGAAACGATTAATAAGTAGTTTTAGATTAATTAAACTAATAACAATGTAAAAACGGTTCTGTTATTCCGTAGGGTGCTTAATTTTTGGTAGGGAATATTTCCTATAAAACCATTTGACTCCTGTCTCACCAATTAATACAAGAAAACGTGTTTTTTTTCCATGAAGAACAATGAACTACCTAAGAATCGAAATTATTAATTAAAAAAAATGTTTCTTAATGAAAAAATACAAGCATTACACAGATAAGCAAATTAAAAAAAATTACAAACAAAAATAACCACATATTTTGCTTTAAATTATTTTTAAAAATTAGGACTAACAATTTACGACGGCCTTAGCATAGCGGCCGAAATACTAGAAGCATACTTAGCATACTAGAAATTCCCATCAACTAAAGTTACCATAGAAAAAATTCATACCCTTCCCCAGTCCGTTGAGCATATTTGTTCACACCTTCTAACCCTATAACAAGAGATTCAAAAATCTTTGAAACTTACGAAGGTTTGGGGAAACCATCTGCCTCACACTGATAATTGAAAAACGTCTTTTGTGTTTCAGGAACGATAACTCTGATTTGTGACGACGGTTTAGTTATTTTGGGCGGCGTTTCCTCTGTAATGAAGCGGTGACATGTGTCATGTTTAGGGCAATCAATAAAAGTGGTTAGATGTGTCATGTTTAGGGCAATCAATAAGGCAGTTACATGTGTCATGTTTAGGGCAATCAATAAAAGTGGTGACATGTGTCATGTTTAGGGCAATCAATAAAAGTGGTGACATGTGTCATGTTTAGGGCAATCAATAAGGCAGTTACATGTGTCATGTTTAGGGCAATCAATAAAAGTGGTGACATGTGTCATGTTTAGGGCAATCAATAAAGCGGTTACATGTGTCATGTTTAGGGCAATCAATAAAGTAGTTACATGTGTCATGTTTAGGGCAATCAATAAAAGTGGTGACATGTGTCACGTTTAGGGCAATCAATAAAGTGGTGAGGGATGGGGGAGAAAGTGTGAGAGAGAAGGGAGAAAGTAAGCGTGAGATATAGAGAGGGATAGGGAGACAGAAAGGCAGAGACAATGAAAGAATAAAGAATTACAGAAAATAAGAGATTAATTCTGTAATATTATTGGAAAATGAACGTAGTTGACTTATTGAGACTTTTCTATATGATATAGTTGACTTATTGAGACTGGTTTTTGCTAACCATATTTGACAAATTCCTTTAAATATATTTTCCATAACTTTTTATTTAACTTAAGCATTAAGTGTATTTTTTCAAAAAATATAAGTCCCTTATTAAAATAATGAAAGAATTTTTTTTAAAGTTCAAATTAATAAATTTAAAAGTACGTTATTTCCTTAATAAAGATTCATAAAAAAAATTAGGGCGGGCTGTTAACGATTAATTTAAATTTAATCGTTAACTTTTGAAAAATTAACGATTAATTAATCGATAATTTCGAATAAAGCCAAAAATTAAAATTTATGATGTCATAAGTAACACTTATTAAACGTTCTTGTTGAAAATCTAAATAACACTGGAATGTCTCCTTTATATGTCATCTTTTCAACCGACTACGCAAAAAGACAAGTGTGTTGATATTATGTGGGTTCAAGTGATGAGTGGGTCTAATTGACAATATAACCAGCCGAGCTGAACAATCATTCACATGGAATTGAGGTAACTGGTATGCACAAAACGGTCTTGGCAAGGAATGACATTATCGGATATCGGTGTTCATTAAGTTTCCACCATTGTAGAGGGTTAATGGATTCAGGAACGTTCATCTCCATTTTGTAACGCAGTAATTCATCAGAAGAGCTGTCGTCATTTCCGGTCCTTAGCCAGACTCCATTACGGCCATTAGCTTAAGACGCTTTTCCTTTGGTTTGATAAGTAGGCGAAGATTTAGAAGCATGGTAGGAAAATTTAATCAACATTTTAAACATTCCCACCAGTCAATAGTTTAAAACCAAAATGTTCGTGTAATCGTCAGGAAATTTATTATTTATCGACCGCAATTTTTCTTTTTAAAAATACTATTTCCAATAATTTGTAAGTGATTGGTCGATTAATCATTAAAAATAATTCGATCGTTAAAATTTTTTAACGATTAATCGAGAAATTAATCCTTCATTTCCGCGGCCCTAAAAAATTATTTATCAAATAAATTCATTATAACGGCATTAGTCAGTAGATCCCCACCCCTACACTTTTCCAAGTTGGACTTATACCAAAGCAGACGTATACCGAAGTACCACTGTACGTTAATATCAACGAAGGATTTTTGTCCTTTTTAGTGGATATGGCTTTTCAACTCTTAGCCTAATAGTAATAGACGATTGACGATTTCTGTTAGTGAAAATAAAGACTTTATTAAAAAAGAAAATGTTGCAAATGGAGGTAGAATCGATCACAAAACAAATATCAGGGACATTAGAGCATGTTGAAAAATTGCTTTTGATCTGAATAACATAAATTTAAAGCAGATTTTTTTGGGTCTCAGTTCATTTTATTTATGTATTTTAATATTAAGCAGTGTTAAAATTATTTTATACAACCAGTCACTAAATAATGTAAATAACTAAATGATTTTTTTTCATGGGAAAGGATTAATCATTTTTCCTCTATTTCTTATGGAAAAAATACGTGTGTAATACGTCCAATTTGGTTTACTTTCAAGGGTCTGAAACAGATGAAGGACGTATACCGAGGATGAGGGGATTGTAAAGAAATAATCAGTGACACATTTATGTAACATTTTAAAATCATCAAAATGCTCCCCATAATGAAATTTTCAGTGTGTCCCTAAAATGTTTGTAAGTCATCGTTCTAATGGTAACCAGACACCATACCCCCATTGTTTAAAATAATATATCTTGCATGATAATCAATTATATATATAGTTTTAAATCTACTAACGCGTCGAATCGAAGTCTTTCAAGATGTCTGATTGCATTTTCGATGCCATGCTGTTCAAGATCGTGGAATCGGCGTTCGATGCCTGGGAGCTGTACGATGTTGAAGTTTCAATAACTCGCCCAAGTCTGGGACCAGTTAGTTCTGTGCTGCTGACTGAGTCCCCATCCAATAAACTTGTGTACGCAGACTTGGTTGTAGTCGTGAAAAGTCTTGAGCCAGTCCCATGGTTAACACTTGTTCTTGTTGGTTTGGTGAGCATGATTTCAGCAAGAATGTTGCCAGAGTTAAAGTCCACAGTGACATTCTCCAGGAAACCTTTCAATTCTAAGAAAGTTTACGGACATTTATACAAATAATTAATTTTCAATTACAATTATTAAAATTTAGTGTGATCATTTTAAACGGTACATTTATAAAACCAAGCTCTAAATCATCCACATTAATGAATATATGTGTGCGTAGGTTTTGTTTGTGTGTGTGTGTGTTTTGTGTGTGTGTGTTTGTGTGTGTGTTTATGTGTGAGTTTATGTGTGTGGGAGAGAGAGATAGAGAGAGAGAGAAAGAAAGAGGGTGGAAAAAGAAAGAGATAGATAGATTGATAAATAGATAGATAGATAGATATATAGATAGATAGATAGATAGATAGATAGATAGATAGATAGATAGATAGATAGATAGATAGATAGATAGATAGATAGATAGATAGATGATAGATAGATAGATAGATAGATAGATAGATAGATAGATAGATAGATAGATAGATAGATAGATAGATAGATAGATAGATAGATAGATAGATAGATAGATAGATAGATAGATAGATAGATAGATAGATAGATAGATAGATAGATAGATAGATAGATAGATAGATAGATAGATAGATAGATAGATAGATAGATAGATAGATAGATAGATAGATAGATAGATAGATAGATAGATAGATAGATAGATAGATAGATAGATAGATAGATAGATAGATAGATAGATAGATAGATAGATAGATAGATAGATAGATAGATAGATAGATAGATAAATAGATAGATAGATAGATAGATAGATAGATAGATAGATAGATAGATAGATAGATAGATAGATAGATAGATAGATAGAAAGAAAGAAAGACAGATAGACAGCTAGACAGATAGAATGTGAGAGAGAATTGTTTTAACTTTGGGGCCATTCATAAATGTCGTCACGTGATTTTGGCCGATTTTTAACCCCCTCTCCCCTCACAAAACATCGTAACAAAAAACTTAAACCCGCTCACATATGATGCCACAAAGTTGTGGTTCTCCCACCCCCCTTCCCACACACACAAACATTAAAAGGAGAAAAAAAGAAACAGCCGTATTTTCTCAGTGAAAATTTACATGTTGCAAATTACTGTTTTGGTCATTTTAACATGTACTTAGTGTAATTCTGCACTCTAATGTTATAACACGTGTAAAGCAATTAAAAACGTCTTTAAATAAACTGTAAGCAATCAACTATTTAAGTGGAACTTTTATTTAAAGTAGTGTGTTTTGATGTGACGTCAGATTGATTCAACGCCCCCTCCCCCTCGACACACATCGTCATAAATGCGTGACCCCACCCCCACCCTTTTTTTTCCGGCGCGTGACGTCATTTATGGACGGCTCCTTTGTACATGAACGAAACATCTCAATCTATCTTTATATATATAAAAATCAAAGTATGTCTGTGTGTGTGCATGTCCTTTATAGCTGACTAAACCATTCATCCGATCGTCATGAAATTTTTGGAGACTGTTAAGTACCTACCTGGGATGGTAACTGGCAACTTTGTTTTCTAAATTTAACACTCATGGGGCACCGGGGGCACACAATGTCATTTTTTGCTTATATGAGCTATATAAAAATTACTTTAAGCGCTAGCTACTGTGTAAACTGTTGGATCTTAACCAAACTTTGTGTGATTAAAAACTTGATAGCCAATATTCAAATACTAAAGGGCACTTAACTCCTAATAGTCATTCCTTTGGGGCTGGGGGCCCAAAAAGTCCTTTTTCTGAAACGTTTAAGATTTTATTCACCATTCAGTTATTAACAATCTTGACAAATAATAACACATTTATCCATTAATATTTAAATTGAAATGAACAGTGTTTTGAACTTTATATATTGCACTAAATGGGCCCTGGGGCTCTTAATGTCGTTTTTTGCTTATATGAGCTATATAAAAATTAGTTTATGGGTTAGCTACTGAGTAAATGATTGGATCTTAACCAAAATTTGTATACAAAATCTTGGTAGCCCATATTAAAACACTACAGGGCACAGAGCTTCAAATGTCCATTCCTTCAGGGCCGGGGGCCCCAAATGTCTTTTCTTCGTATGTGTTTAAGATATTTTTCCACATTCAATTTTTCACGATCTTGAGGAATATATCTATGTGGAAACTGAATTAAAATGAACAGGTTTTTGGAATTAACACGTTTAACCGAATGGGCCCAAGGGCCCCTAAATGTCTTTTTCCCCCTTATATTAGCTGTAAAAAAATTAGTAGTAGCGTAAAATACTGAGAAAATGAATAGCTCTTGACCCAACTTAGTATATAAAAACTCAATGGTCTATATTTTATTACTATAGGGCACTGGACTCCTAAGTTTCATTCCCTCGGGGCAGGTGACCCAAAATGTCTTTTTTAGTAAATGTTTAATATCTTATCGTCAATTCAATTTTTAACAATATTGAGAATTATAAATAAATGTATTTATTTTGAAATTTATTCAAATGAACATGTCTTTTGCACTTTATTTCTTCCAATAATTGGGCCCTGGGGCCCTTAATATCGTTTTTGCTTATACGAGCTTTATAAAAATTAGTTTATGGGTTTGTTACTGAGTAAATAATTGGATCTTAACAAAAATTTGTATACAAAAACTTGGTAGCCAATATTAAAATACTATAGGGCACAGAACTTCAAATGTCCATTCCTTCGGGGCTGGGGCCGCAAATTTCTTTTCTTCGTATATGTTTAAGATATTTTTCCACATTCAATTTTTCACGATTTTGAGGAATATATCTTTGAGGAAACTGAATTAAAATGAACAGGTTTGTGGAGTTATCATCTTTCACCAAATGGGCCCAGGGGCCACTAAATGTGTTTTTTTAAACACTATATTAGCTATATTAAAATTAGTTTAAGCGCTAAATAATGAGAAAATAAATGGATTTTGACTAAACTTAGAATATAAAAACTTAAGAACCTAGATTATATTACTATAGGGCACTGAACTCCTAATGTCTATTCCCACGGGCAGGGGGCCCCAAATGTCATTTTTACTACACAGTAGCAATTTATTCCCCTTTCAATTTTGCACGATATTGAGAAATTTAGCTAGAGTACAATTGCAATAAAAAATTAAATTCTCACTCATTTTTTGGCCGGGCCCCTTGCCTTAATATCGTTTTTTATTTTGTAAGCTTTTTAATTATTAATTTATTTATCCGTTTGGTAGGAACTTGGATTTTGTTTATTTGCAAACTTCCGCGAAGGTTTCTGGCATAAAAGTTTTTAATATATGCCACTCATTGGTTTCTTTAAACTTAATCATTTTACTGAGATCGTTGCAACGCACGACGGGTCTGCTAGTAATATATAAAAATCGAAGTATGTCTGTGTGTGTGTGCAGGTCCTTTATAGCTGACTAAACCATTCACCCAATCGTCATGAAACTTTTCGAGACTGTTGAGGATGCTGCCGGGGTGGTAACTGGCTACTTTGTTTTCGAAATTTAACAGTTATTGGGCGCCAGGGGCCCATAATATCATGTTTTGCTAATATGAGCTATGCAAAAATTATTCTATGCGATAGATACTAGGTTAATTGATGGATCTTGATCAAACTTCGTATATATAAACTTGACAGCCAATATTAAAATACTATAGGGCACTGAACTCCTAATTACCATTCCTTGGGCCATAGGTGCCCCCTTTGTTTTTTTATGTTATAATTAATCATCATCAAATCCTCTTTTTTACATTGTTCCCTTTTCCAAAATTTAAATATCAGCGAAAACGATGACGTCATATATTTTTTTTTACAGCGCATATTTAATTTGCACACCTTTTGATGCATTGGTGCAGTAATTTGGTGCGCTGCTTTCTAAAATTAGTATCTGTTGCACATGCAGCTTCTTGTTGCCTCGCAGGGTCCGACCACGAAGAGAATTATATATACTAGCTGACCCGCGGCGTAGCATACGCCGCTAATGATTTAGTGACGGGTGAAGACTTCCTGAAAGACACGGTTGTCAAAATGGGGTGGGTTTGGGCAAACGACTGTGAGTGAATGAAAAGAAGGAACTCTGGAGAGACCCGCGGCGGATCACCCGTAAAAATGACGGAAGTGTTCAGCTGAAATCTATTTATTTTGAAAAAATGCACTTTTAAGGGTGCCTAAGGCGCCCACCTTTTTCAAAATCCCAACTAACTGGCCCTTGTTTGATTAATACGAAATATTAAACTTTCTGAAATGTACACAAAGTATTTTATAACTTTTTACATTGTTCCATTTTTACAAAATTAAAATATTAGCGAAAACAATGACGTCATATATTTATTTTTTTACAGCGCATATTTAATTTGCACACCTTTTGATGCATTGGTGCAGTAGTTTTTTGTATTTGTTGAACATACTTTCAGCTTGTCTCGCAGGGTCCGACCACGAAGAGAATTATATATATAGATAGATTTTTACAGTGCTAATAACCACACGATTTTTAAACTAATTTTAGAAAGCAGTGCACCAAATTACTGCACAAAAAAATAACTATTTGAGTCAATCAGCACTGCTTGCAATGCAAAATTTAAAAAAAGCAGAGTGATGTCCCTCAGCTTTATGTATCAGCGATAATTGAGCCTAAATATATATATGATTACGGTTGCAGCAGGACAACCTTCTGCTGCACTTTTCCCAATCAAATTAATGGAATGAGCTTTTGACGGCACATAGTGAGCAACACTGCACTTCTCACGAAGGATAGCCTGGACTCCGTTACACTTCCCACTCATATTTTCAGTATTGTCTTATTTCTGTCCATGGCCATCTTGAATTTGAATGTCATTTTCTTCCAAAATATTAAAAATAATTTGGGCAATTCCTGATCCAGTATGTGAATATATTTGTATGAACTTGATGAATCGCTCAACAGAAATAAATGATATTTAGCTAATAACGGAATGCAACATGTAATTCGGGTTAATTAAGGTCACATGTAAATGTACATGCAGAAATCACCTATGACCCTCTCGTAAGCCGACCCCCCCCCCAACATTTTCACCTAGATTTTGTCCCCCCCCCCAAAAAAAAAGGTGGCTGCAGAGCGAGTATATACGGTAATAGTATTTAATTACGTATTTATTCGAATATTTACATCTTACTGCAGACTGTCTGTAGGTCGAAGCGTCGTAACTTGTGTACAGTGCACTACTAACTCGGTAGTTGTTTAAAAATTCGATGATTGAATTATGCTATACTTAGTCAACGTTTTTTGTCGTAATTTTTCCAAACTAATAAGAAGTCGATTTTATTCCCTCAGTTAGGTTTCCCTATTTTCTGCATAATATTTTTAGATATTGTTACAAACGATGGCGATTTCTGGTATTTCACACTCTTCGACATTTTCTCTTGATAAGTAGATATTAATTTTATTAATTTATTAATGGTGTTTTCAAGGCTTCATGCAAACTTTTGCCCACCTTTATTATACAAAATAATAAGTTTGGGGACCCCTAAATCATCGGGGGCCCCTGGCTTTAGCCCGTTCAGCCCCACCCCCTTTTAATCTACCGTAGACTATATCCGTGATGAAACTAAATTAAAATGAACTGGTCTTTGAAATTGAAATCTTGCATCAAATGGGCCCGGGGGTCCCTTAATGTGTTTTTTCCCTATATTAGTTATATAAAAATTAGTTTCAGCGTTAGCTTATGAGAAAATAACTGGATTTTGACCAAACTTAGTATATAAAAACTTAAGAGCCTATATTAAATTAATATATAGGGCTCTGAACTCCTAATGTCCATTTCCTCGGAGCTGGTGGCCCCAAATGCCTTTTTAACTGAACATTAATAATTGTATCACCCATTTAATTTTACACGATATTGAGAAAAATAGGTTGAGTACAATGGCAATTTTTAAAAAAAGGAAATTATCACTCATTTTGAGGCCCAGCCCTTAATATCGTTTCTTCGTTTGTAAGCTTTTTAATTACTAATTTATTTATCCCTTTGCTATGAAACGTGAACTACTTTTTGCACACTTCCTCGAAGATTTCTAGCATAATTGTTTTTAAAACCTACCACTTATTGGTTACTTTAAATTTATTCATTTTTAAATGCCTTATATTAACTTCACCGCCCTGTCTCTCTGTCTGTCGTTCGTCGGAGGGCGGGCGGAAAAAGAAAAGTCAAACATGACCCACTTCCCGTGATGCCATCGAGCTGAAATTTGGCATATAGACTCGTGTCACCTAACAATGCATCGTATCAAAATTTCAGATCGATCAAACGTACGTAATTAAATTAATGCATTTTTAATTTATATCTATACAACATATAAAATTCAATTTCACAGTTTGTTAATGTTTTTTTTCACGTGACAGTTCAGTTTCGCACGTTGACGCCACATCGTCGATGTACTGGCGTGCTTTTGTTTACATTTTACGTGTCACGCTGAGCTCGGTCCAGCGATCTGTGACCAGACCTTTCCCCTCTCCCACCCCCCACCCCCGGGTTTATAAAGCAAAGGGGAGTTAAGACAGATTCAGTCTGTAAATGTTTGTCGCATTTGAACATAATCAATACTTTTAGTTATGTCTCATATATAAGGGATTTATAGTCAAAAACTTTGTTTTTACGGGTTTGTTTTTTAAATCCCTTATATTAAATTCACCGCCGTCTCTCTCTGTCGTTCGTCGTCGGGCGGGCGGAAAAACAAAAGTAAAAGATGACCCACTTCCCGTGATGCCATCGAGCTGAAATTTGGCACATGGACCCGTGTTACCTAACAATGCATCGTATCAAAATTTAAAATCGATCGAACGTACCGTAATTAAATTAAAGCATTTTAGTTTATCTCTATACAACATATGTAATTCAAATTCACGATTTGTTATTGTTTTTCTTTCACGTGCCAGTTCAGTTGACGCGTTGACGCCACCCGTCGATGTCCACACCGCCTCCCGTCCCTGCTTCCAGTTTTAAAGCCAGGGGATATCACACGGTGTCAGACTGTAAATGTTTGTCGCGTTTGAACAATATGCATACTTTTAGTTATGTCTCACATATAAGGGATTTATAGTCAAAAACTTTGCTTTAACGGATCTTTTTTATTACTGAGATCGCTGCAACGCACGACGGGTCTGCTAGTTAAGAATAAAGCAACCCCGTAAAAACAATGTTTTTGACTATAAATCCCTTATATATGAGACATAACTAAAAGTATTGATAATGTGCAAACGCGACAAACATTTACAGACTGAAACCGAAAGTATCTCCCCTGGCTTTAAAACTGGGGGAAGGGGGAGGCGGTGTGGACATGGACGGGTGGCGTCAACGCGTCAACTCAACTCCAGGTGGTTTACGTGGTTAAAACACGAGATGTGTTCACCTCTGGGCGGCGTGAATTGACCCGTAACATGTAAACAATAGCGACTTCTACATATAGTTTTATATAGATAAACTAAAAATGCATTAATTTAATTACGGTACTTTTGATCGATCTGAATTTTTTATACGATGCATTGTTAGGTGATATGGGTCTGTGTGCCAAATTTCAGCTGGATGGCATGACGGGAAGTGGGTCATTTTGTACTTCTGTTTTTCCGCGGTGCCCACCCAAATCAGAGAGACAGAGACGGCGGTGAAGTTAATATAAGGGATTTAAAAAGTTAGAAAACTACGATAATTTTGGTAAATTCGGAGTTGACGTACCCACGTTACATGGCCGCCATCTTTGTTGCTATGCCGCGTTACAAAGAAATTGGAAAATTCAACTATTAAAATTCTAAAACTAAACCTAACCCTAACCCTAAATTCACAATTATAACTATATTTAACCCCAACCCTAAATTAAAAATTCTAAAACTTAACCTAAATAACAAAGGAAGAGAACGCATCACCACATTATTTATGAGCCGTTTGGGAACGACTTGTCTGAATTATGGGCTGTCCATAAATGACGTTACGCGATTTTGGCCGATTTTTTACCCCCTCCCCCCCTCGTCACGCGTCGTCACAAAAGTTAGACCCCCCCCTCTAAAATACGTCACAAAGCTTTGACCCTCCCACAAAAAAAAACCAACCAAAAAAAAACCTTGTTTTCTATTTGAAAATAAGTATGTTTCAAATCACTTTTATTGTCATTTAAGTATTTATTATTTATTTAGTGAAGGTCTACATTGTAATATCGTAACCCGCGTGACATTTTTTTTAAAACGTTTAACCGGCCTTCAGAAAACGAACTGTGTTAACATCCTTAGATTACATTTTATTTTAATGCATACAAATTAAACAATGACTATTAATCATCACGGTTAACGTCTTTGTTTAGAAAAAAAAATTATTTAAAAATAATATTTTTAAAATGTATTTTTTTTTAAAATCCCATCAATTGACTGACGGGCATCCCGTAAGAAAGATCGGCGAACAGGGGTAAATACTCATCTGGGGTCAAAAGGGAATTTTGGGGGTAATGCAGATTCATTTGGGACATATAACATCCACTACAATCCACTAGATATATTAAAATACGCCATGTGTACGTGTACGCTTGGAACATATGCCCATTATTGAACCGGTTCCTTCCAGAAAATGCATTTTTTAAAAATTTGACACCTATGTAGATTTCTTACCTACGTACTATACGAAGACACCTAAATCCACACTACTTTCATTTACATTGACACGAGTGACAATAGTCTAATCTTAATCCACATGGCTTGACTGTATGAGGTATCCTTTCTGTGATATTTAAAATTAATGCCTTAAAAACTGAGCTAAGAAGAATAGTTGTTTTGTGCTCCTCTCGAATTGCGATGTCAAGAATTTGATGCATTCAATAAAGTGTATGAATACTTGACTAATTTTAAATGGGCTCATTTATCATTATATCTAGAATGGCCAGGGGCGTTTGACCACAAACCAATCGAACAATTATATCAAACTTAAAACGTTTATAATTCTATGAAATAGATTCCCCCCCTCTTTTAAAGAAAAATGATATTCCGTGTCGTTTTGACTTAAAATATCTACACATAATCCTATTCAGATCATTTTTAGACACTTGTCATGCTTGTAAAACTCACCAGTAGCATTTTCGGGGGGAGGGGGGGCTAACAACGCTCCCCCAAATCCCCGAGTCATGTGAGCAGGACCTAGAGTCTGGGGGTTGGTGGGGGGCGTAACGCACACATAAACTTGTATATTTTGGGGTAACGGACAAAAAAAGTCGCCTGCCGTGAGAGAACCAAGTGGAGCTGCGGTTACATCACAAATGCTTTGATGTCAACATCAAACGACAGCAGTGTAACAATTTCATACGTTATCTTGGGGGTTCTCAAACTTAAGGATTATAATTAGATTTAATTTTCATTTATTGATAGCTTACGCAAACCAGCGTCTGATGGCGTACCGACCGGCACATTGAGAAGCACTGATTTTTTAAAAATAAGAAAAAGAAAAAAAGTCATTAAATAAATTGTAAGCGACCAAATATTTCAGTGGAAGTTTTATTTTAAGTTACCCTTTTGATGTGACGTCACATTTCTTCAACCCCCTCCCTCCCCCTCATCACGCATTGTCGCAAAAAGTGTGACCCCCCTCCCCCCTAGGTGCGTGACGTTATTTATAGCCATAATTTTAACTACTTTGTTACATATTATAAAACCTGGATTTTTTAAAAACAAAACATATTAAATAATAATTATATGATTATGTTGCTACAAAATAGCGACGGCAATATGTGAACGTCTTATATTCTGATGTCTAGACAAAACATTCTATTATGAGAACGTTTGAACGCATAATTTCAGCTATACAAATATAATTATATAACTGTAAAAAATTATATGTAAAAATATTGTTTTTTTTAATTATTGTTATTATAATATTATTATTATACTAATTGTATAAAATATTTTTAAACGTGAATTTAACACCTGAATTCTTCTGTACTTATCAAAGTTCCGGAATAAGTTAGAACTCAGTCAGAGAACTGTAACGTTTCCATTTAATAAAGAAAGGATGCTCGAATAAGATGCAATGCATACATTTACACCACTTCCCTCTAATCAAACGTCTGAATTTATCAATTCATATCTGTATTGTGACAATTACTTCCTTGAAGCGATGTATGCTCAAGATAGTGACGCTATTTTCATTTCTATTAATTGAGATAAAATTTTCTCTGCTGATGAAAATAGATCAATAGTCAACAATCTTTTCAATCTCTTTAAAGTCTGCAGTATTGCACATATATGGCACATTATTTCCAATATGCTACATTACAATACATTCTTAATATCATTACTAGTTAGACCAAAAATAAATGGATGACAGATGAGATCTTACAAATGATGGACCAAAGAAGAGAGACAAAACATGATAAAGATAAATACAATGATGTAAATAGGGACTTAAAAGAAAGATGTAACCAAGCAAAGGAAAAGTGGTTTGTTGCAAATTGCAAAGAGGTAGAACGACATTACAAAGAAAATTCAAGATACATGCACAGAAGAAAAGATGAACTGACTGGAAGAAAGACAACCAATGGGACAGGCTGTCTACGATCCAAGGAAGGAAATATCATAATGGGCACAGAAGATAAAATAAGAAGATGCAATGAATACATCTGAGATTTATACAGTAATGACAGACACGAACCGAAACCTGAAACCAACAATGATGGACCACCAATAACTCAGGCAGAAGAAAAGGAGGCCATACGTCGAATGAAAAACAACAAATCTCCAGGGCCAGACAAAATAACAAAGGAAGAACTAGGGGTCTACCGATATGCCTTTTTGCCGATATTGCCGATACCGATATTACCGATATTTTTTTTGCCGATATGAGTGCCGATATGAGTATTTGTTATGACAAAAACCAGCGGTCATATTTGATGACGTCATTCTTAAATTTATCACTCGTAATTATTTATCTTTAATATTAGGGGACTACCGATACGCATTTTTGCCGATATTACCGATATTTTTTTCCGATATGAGTGCCGATAGGGTATTTGTTAGGACAAAAACCAGCGGTCATATTTGATGACGTCATTCTTAAATCTATCACTCGTAATTATTTATCTTTAATATTAGGGGACTACCGATAGGCATTTTCGCCGATATTACCGATATTTTTTTTTCCGATATGAATATTTGTTAGGACAAAAACCAGCGGTCTTATTTGATGACATCGATCATTCTTAAATTCATCACTCCTAATTATTTATATTTTATATTAGGGGTCTACCGATAAGTATTTTTGCCGATATTACCGATATTTTTTCTCCGATATGAGTGCCGATATGAGTATTTGTTAGGACAAAAATAACAGCGGTCATATTTGATGACGCCATTCTTAAATTTATCACTCGTAATTATTTATATTTTATAATTAAGGGGTCTACCGATATCCAGTTTTGCCGAAATACCGATTTTTTTTCCCGAAACGAAGTTTCCGATGTGTTTACAAGTTCCAGTTCATGACCTACATAGGACTCATAACAAAACGAACCGTCCTTTATAAAAATGTACAAGCATATTAGGTACTCCTTTTGAAACTTCAACCTTGACTCATAATTATTAATTCTAACCAATAGTTTAATGGCTTTTGCACACGGCCACCTTTTATGAATGAAACAATGAGAACAAAGTACAATAGTAATATAGTGAAAATGAGGCTGAAGCTTGAATGGTTGCCAATGACAACACGTCTTCACACGGTACATTTTGTTATTCCATACGAAACGAAATGTTTTAGACATCTGCGATTCTGCGTGCATCTTTGCTATTAGAGCAATTACGTGAACATAATGTTTACATGTTATCCATTTATTAGAGCAATTACGGTATACTTGGCATCGGCACTATTTACACAGTATTTCTGAGTATACGAAAATCGGCCGATACCTAAACAATATCAAAGCACATGGCACACTGTATCGTGGCTGCACATATTAATACTAGGACTCTTTTGACTATTTCAATACTGGTATCGGGGTCGATATATTAATTTGTCGAGATATTGTAAACCTAAATGATAGTTTTTTTGTTTCCGTTTTTTTTTGGGTCAAAATGTCACTTATTATGAAATATCGGTGACGTCAATATCGGGACCTTTACAGGCTACCGATACCGATATTGCCGATATCCAGATATCGGTGCCGATATATCGGCCAGCCGATATATCGGTAGACCCCTAGGAAGAACTAGAGGCATTAGATGAGACAGGAATAGATACAGTTGTAAAACTTTTGAACGACATATACAACAAAGGATACATTCCAGAGAAGCTTAGAAGATCAATATTTATAGAACTACCAAAAAAGCCAGGTGCGGTGGAATGTGAAGACCACAGGACAATTAGCCTTATGAGCCATGTTCTATAGATCTTACTAAGAATAATCATGAAAAGTATATCAGCCCGCCGGAAATATCAGAAGAACAGTGGGGTTTTGTGGAGGGCAAATGTACCAGTAATGATTTATATATGATCAGAATGATAGCAGAAAGAGCCATAGAGATCAAGGCAGACTTGTACTTGTGCTTTATAGATTACAGTAATGCCTTTGATAAAGTACAACATAACCTATTGATCGAGATGTTTGAGAATATACAAATAGATGGTAAAGATCTGAGAATCATAAAGAACATATATTGGCAACAATCAGCTGCGATAAGGGTCGACCAGAAGATCGGCAGCTATCAAGAAATCCAGCTGGGGGTGAGACAGGGATGCATGATGTCACCAGGCCTCTTTTCCTTATACAGCTAAAACATAATGAAACATATTGAGGGCCTTCCGGGAATATCTGTGGGAGGTTACATAATAATAATAATAATTTATAAATTATATAGCGCTGTATCCCAGTATGCAGGGAACCGGGCTCACAGCACTTTACATGGAGATCATAACATACATATAATAATTAAATAACCATTCATACCATAATAACAACATAAAGGACAGTACATTACACATAAGCTACGCTAATCATTAAAACAAATGCTGTTTCATTAATTTTGTAAATACATTTTGAAAAGATGCGTCTTAAGTGCAATCTTGAAGTACTTGGTAGTTGGAATACTACGGATGTGTAATGGTAGAGAATTCCATTGTTTGGATGCACAACAATAGAATGCCCTTTCGCCAAAAGTTTTAGTTCGTGTACAATTTGAACAATTTGAGATACGCAGATGACACAGTGCGAAATTGCAAAGAGCGAGGAAGAACTACAAAGATTGTTGGACAAAATAGTTAAGGAAAGTGCAAACAAAGGCCTAAGTTTGAACAAAAATAAAACAGAAGTAATGGCAATAGCCAAAAAGAAAACCAACCCAGAATGTAGATTAGTAGTAGATGGAGAAACATTAAAACAAGCCACCAAATTTAAATATCTAGGAACAATGTTGACCTCAGACGGAAGATTCACAACTGAGATAAAAAGCAGAATAGCACAAGCCAAAGCAATATTCAATAAAATGAAGAATATCCTGACCAACAAATCAATATCGAAGGAAGTGAGGAAAAGAGTGCTTCAGTATTACATCGAACCAGTTTTATTTTATGGATGTGAAGCCTGGACAGTCACAAATGAATTACAGAAACGTTTGGAAGCCTGTGAAATGTGGTTCTTTATGCGAATGTTAAAATTACAAAGGACGGAGAAGAGGCGTAACGAAGAGGTTCTAAAAGAAGTAGGCCAGTCAAGGAAAATTATGTCTAACTTCAGAAAGAGACAATGTAGATTCTTTGGACACGTCATGAGGCGAGGCAGGCTGGGACACATGGTAACAACGGGAAAGATCGAGGGCAAAAGGGATCGAGGCAGACAGAGAGAAAAGATACTGGATGGGCTGACAAGATGGCATGGGGAACAATCAACAGCGAAGTTGATTGGCAAGACCAAAGACAGAGAGCTGTGGAGAGGCATGACCGCCTACGCCTCTGGGCACGGCACCTGATGGATGGAT
The DNA here is from genome assembly GCA_944989445.1 of Ampullaceana balthica. NCBI lineage: Eukaryota > Metazoa > Mollusca > Gastropoda > Lymnaeidae > Ampullaceana > Ampullaceana balthica. Next base: position 99,349 of record CALYLW010001502.1, on the reverse strand, counting down.
GGATGGATGGATAGATGGATGGATGGAGTTAAACCAAATACTCGTTTCTGTTGTTTGTTTGTTATTAAGACCCACTCACAGGCCATCCTGCAGTGAGCGATGGACGTCAGTTTAAGAACAGACCCACTTGAGTTTAGTTTTGCCTTGCTCGTAAGTGGAAACACTTCATTTTCTTGGTTTATTTTTAAAATTTTCCCCCACTTTTGGCTAAAGGATGGTGCACGAATCATATCAATGATTCTTAAGCTGTTCATTTCCTGGCGGACACTGTTCCGAATGTTCATTTAAATCAAGCACTGATTTAATTAAAAGTGTTTAAATTTTCACTACAATGTCTGTCTAGTTTATTATGATAGACGTATTAAATAACTATCATGCTTCTATAATAATTTTTCGTGATTATTAAGACAGATAGAAAATTTAGTTCTAAACACTTTCGAGAACCGTGTTTAACCCTAAAATATAGGGTCATCATAGCACTTCCCTATTAAAAAATAATAATAATAAATCTTCTCCTCTCCTATATAATAAAAGGCTATGTTCCGTGCGGTCACTGATAACGATTGGTCCCTCAAACACATATGACTCCTACAGCCAATCATATTGAACGGACGTTCAAAAGGAGTTATTTTTGGTGCAGTATTTCTTCCAAGACTTTATTTTGAGTTATGCGCGTTGGGATTTATAGTCAAAAGCTCTGTTTTTGAGGCCCCTATCCTATTAACTCGTGCATGCTTCCGCATCTGTATATGTTGTCAGAATCTGTATATGTCGTCAGGATCTGTATATGTCAACTATTTCAAAACCCTCGTAAACACGTTTTCTGACTTGCTAGAGTGCTGAAATTTTCAAAGTAGGTTTGGCTTGTTGGGAGGATTAAGCTATTAAAGTTTCAGATCGATCGAATGTACCGTGATTAAATTAATGCATATTTAGTTTATCTCTATATATCTGTATATGTCGTCATCTAGCATTTGGGTCAGCATGTGAAAAACTTTGGGAAATCCCCTAAAAATAGCTAACCAATCGGCGTTAACCCTACATAAAAATCATTGCAAATGGCTGCCCCCATGTTTCGTAATTTGTTTGTGTGTATATGTGAAATATTTTTGAAAATTCAACGTATGGCGAGTGTCTGATGAACCAAGCACTTGACAGGAAAGTGGAACATTGTTTATGTGTTTTATTCTTTTGATTTTTTCAGTATCTAGTCATAATTTTATCAAGAATACGTTTCTAGGTCAAGTAACAGGCTATGTTAGGGCTAATCATAGTCGTGTTGTGTGTAGGACATGTGTAGTGTGTATAGAAAAACATTCCAGATAGAACAACCGAAATCTTAGAATGTCTTATGTAGACAATGTGTTGTGAATTTTTTTTCAAGTGGATCAGCGCACAAATAGCTTACAAAAGCAAAAGGAAGACATTAATACTTAAAAAGAAGAGCTCAAGAAAGTGTTGAATGACTAAGTATTTTTCCCTAACACAATTCACACTGTTTTTTCAGAAGCATTCAACCATTTCTGTCCTTTCAATTCAATTGCTTATGGATTTCTGTGTTTGCTTAAAACTGATCCATCATTTGAACAATATTGTATGATGCATAATTCCAATTTCTTCAATTGCTTAATTCAAATTTCATTGCTAACAAATAGCATGGATCAAGAAGAATTGTGGATTGATTTCATCAAGAACACCAAATTTTTCAACATCAAAAACAAAAGGAACATTGCAAAATTATATTGATTTGAAAGTTTATCCGTTTCCTGATTTTCATCAGACAAAAAGAGAAATAAATAAATAAGGAAAGGAAAGGAATTAAGAATGTGTAAGTTTATAATTTTAGAAAATTTCAAATTTTCTCACAAATTTCGTTCTAGGTGAACTTGGCTAACAAGACATTTAACAAGACTTCATGATTGAAATTAAGTTCTACAAATATTTTGTTACCGCGTAAAAGTAGGAAATAAAATGAACAAAAAAAACTTTTTTAAAAAGATGAGGCCCAGCTGCAGTGAGGAATGTAGAATCTCGAATGAACAAGCAGAAAATAATTTTTTAGTCACAAACTAAGTAGTCATACTCAGAACTTTTGTGTTAGTTGATCAAATTTTATATCTCACATTAAATCCCACAATCGATCACAATAAATGTCAATACAACTTAGAGTTCTGAGTCCCCCTGTGTGACTACTTAGTTTGTGACTAAAAATTATTTTATGCTTTTTCATGCGAGATTCTACATTCCTCCCTGCAGCTGGGCCTCATCTTTTTAAAAAAGTTTTTTTTGTTCATTTTATTACGAGTTATTTATTTTAACTATAATGAATAGTATTTTTGACGTGATCCACATGTATGCCGGTCGAGACGGCTGTTGGAGGGGAGTTACAACATTCCACCGAACGGTGGCGGAACGTCTTTGGACGGGCTTTGATGCTCGTAATAAATAAAATTTTAAAAAACATTAAAAAAACAAGTTTTTGAAAATAAATCTCATATAGACAAACTAAAAAATGTTCATTTAATACGCAGGCAGACATCAAAAATACTAAATTTTAGTTATGACTCGTAAAACATGTTTAACATAATGCGCACCGATCGGGAATATAATTTTAAAAGCATAGTCAATATAATACGTAACGAATCGCACAACAGGAAAGTATTACAAAGGTCGTTCAATATAACACGCACCGCGACACTCTATCTCAAAAAGTAACATGATACATAGAGATAAACAAAATAATCTAAAAATTCAATAATTTAATTACAGTACATGCGATCGATCTGAAATTTTGATACATCATTTTTATTATCGGCACGAAACTGCCTGCATATTTTCAGCTCACTAGCTTACGTGAAAAAGGGTTAAAACCACAAGTTAATAGAAAAGATTTGAAAAATACATCATTAAACGTGATTGTGTTCAAAATTAACTTAAGAATCTCATTAGAGTTTTTGGTGGCAGGCAGCAAATTATGAACATTAGTACACTATTTTACATAAGAGTGTATTGCCTTCTAACTTCAGTTATCCACAAAGTGTTTTCACATTTTTTGCATCAAATGTTTATAGTGTCTTAATCGAATTCCCATTACTGTTGCAAGCTACCCACCACGATTGCTACTTATTATTAGTGTTGTAAGCTACCCTCCACGATTACTACTTATTACTACTTGTTGTAAACTACGATCCACAATTGCTACTTATGTTAGTATTGTTAGCAACCATGCTTGACACTCATCCAGTAGAGGGAGAACTTTACGTCATTTTTTACCCCGTTGGTGGTATGTTTCTATAAACAGAAACGCGCGTGCTGCAGTTAACTACCGGTATTTATGTTTATTCGCCCTTACTTTGATTGGCTGGTGGATAATGCTAAGGTTAAAGCAATAGGAGCATGTTTTAAATGTTGATCGATATCTTAAAATATTTTTATCTCTCAAAACATTTTGGCTTAGATTTAAAAAAGCATAGTAAATTTTACAAATATAACTTTAATCAAAATGACAAATAACAAGACTAAATATTATTTAAAAGAGTGTAAATTTATCGGACGGCTGTGAGGGGGGGGGTAAGTAGCGTTACCAAACAACACCCCTGCTCTCCTTTCTTAGGTTACCCAGGCACAGATGGACTGATAAATTCCTAGTGATAAGTGGTTTTTCAGAAAAACAAATATTTACTGTTTTATGAATACACTAACCCTCTCAACAATGTTTTTTCCATTCAGTTTTAAACGATGAATATTTATAATGAGCTGAAATAACTCTTTGACACATCAATAACATAACAGGCATAGTCAAAACGATGTTCCATTTACATTCCGTGGGTACAGGAGATTAGCTACCACTATTAGGGATAGATAGATACCATTGAATGACTCATTAATTGGCTACCACTACCACCATTAGGGATAAATAGATGCCCTTGAAGGACTAAGTAATTGGTTACCAACCACAATTAAGGATATTATATAATATATAGATCCCATTGAATGACTCTGTGCAAAAACGGATGATGGTTATGAAGATAAAAATAGAGTCTTTTACAATTATAGATGACAATCACCTGCATAAAATGATAATTATCAATTCTAATCTTTCTAACTGTGAAAGAAAAAGTCATACAGTCACCTTTGGAAGCGAAGGTCATGTGACAGAGCAGAGCGACAAAACACAAACGATGAAAAAGCTTTGTGGACGCCATGAAACGGAAGAATATAATCTGTGGTAAATTTTATTCACTTGAGCAGTCCTTGTATCTGAGTATTTTGATACAAACTTTTGCTTTAAAAGTCCACAGGTTTTTCTTGGATGTCCGTCCAAAATATAACAATATCACCTTTCAGATGTGCTGTGATATGGTTTTTTGGGTTTTTTTTGTTAATCGATTAATAAACTAGTCACTGTGGATGTTTATTTGAAGTGACAAAATCTGATCATGAAATATGATACATATTTGTAAAAGAAATATAACAGCCCATACAAATTAACGCCACACACTGGACGGATGTTCGGTCCGAGTCACGAAACACTTGTCAAATTTCAACAGTAAGTGTGAGTCACTTTGAAATGAAGCGTCTCAAAGTATCCCAGAATTCAGGGGCGAGTTCTTATACGAAATACGTGGGACAAAGCTGAAGTAAAAAAAAACAGCATCACATACTTAACATTGGCGATGACGCTACCAAATATGAAACGCCTCATGCGGGTTACGGTCGATACCTAGTAAGGGGCCATCCATATATTACGTACGCACAAAATTCTTATTTTTGTACCCTCTCCCCCCTGTTGCACTCCGTATATTTTCGGGACGCCCCCCCCCTATGCGTACGTACAAATTCGCTCCCCCCTCCCCCCTTTGAATTTTTCATTTTAAAGCCAGGACAAAAGATATTGGTTTTACTCTTTGAAGCCGTCCATAAATGACGTCACACGCCTATTTAAAAAAAAGGTGGGGGGGGGGTCTAAAATATTTTATTGCTTGCAATTTATTTAATGAAGTTTTCAATGGATTGGCACGTATTACTATATAAGAGTGCAGCCTTACACTAAATACAAACTGAAACTTAAATGACAAAAAAGTGATTTGCAACATGCTAATTTTCAATTCGAAAATACGGCTTTTGGTCAAAGCTTTAGGGCTGTTCATTAATTCAACACCCCTCGTCACGCGTTGTCAAAGAAGTTAGACCCCCCTTTCCAATATGACGTCACAAAAATGCCCTTCTCCCCCCAAAAATAACATTTTTAATTTGAAAATTAGTATGTTGCAAATCACTTTCTAAATCCCTTATATTAGCTTCACCGCCGTCTCTTTCTCTCTCTCTCTCTCTCTCTCTCTCTCTCTCTCTCTCTCTCTCTCTCTCTCTCTCTCTCTCTCTCTCTCTCTCTCTCTCTCTCTCTCTCTCTCTCTCTCTCTCGATGTCCACACCTCCTCCCCCCTTCCCCGGTTTTAAAGCCAGGGGTCATCAGTCGGTTTATCTCTGTAAATGTTTGTCGCGTTTGAAAATAATCAATACTTTTAGTTATGTCTCATATATAAGGGATTTATAGTACAAATCTTTGTTTTTACGGGGTTGTTTAATTTGTCATTTAAGTTTAAGTACGGTATGAATTTAGTGTAAGGCTGCACTCTTATGTCGTAATACTCGTGAAGCCCATGTAAAATGTCATTAAATAAATTCTTAACTATCAAATATTTAAGTGCAACTTTAATTTTCAGTTACGCGTTTTGATGTGAAGTCACATTTCTTAAACTACCCCATCTCCTTCGTAAAACATGGTCGACGCCTCTAGGTGCGCAACGTCATTTATCGGGCCGTCCATAATGACGTCACACGATTTAGTTAGATTTTTCACTCCCCCTTCCTCCTCCGTCATGAGTCGTAACAAAAACATAGACCACCCCCTCCAATTTGACGTCACAAAGCTTTTCGCCCCCCCCCCATAAAGCTGTATTTTCTATTTGACAAAATAGCATGTTTAAAATCACTTTTGGGTCATTTAAGTATTTATTTAGTGTAGGCCTGCATTCTAATATCGTAATGCGCGTGAAGTCATGTAAAACGCCATGTAACAAATCAAATATTTAAGTGGAACTTTTATTTAAAGTTGGGAGTTTTGATGTAACGTCACATTTCTAAAAAAAACCCGTCCCCCACGTCACACATTGTCACAAATATGTAGACCAACCCCTTCCCCCTAGATGCATGACGTCATTTATGGACGGTCCCTTTGTGACGTAATACTGGAGGGGAGGGTCTAAGTTTTCGTCTTGAAGTGTGACGAAGGGGAGGGGTAAAAATTGGCCAAAATCGCGTGACGTCATTCATGGGCGACCCTTCTATAGTTTTTTTTGTAATATCGTGTTTTTCATGTTGAAATTAATGAAGAAATACAATAGAACATTCACATTTTATTGTCTTCAACACTGCATAACAAAACTGATAAAATAGAACAATACAAAAATAGTGAAATCGCTGTCCCGTTGTATGTTTATAATGGCTAAGGCACCGGTAGGCGAATGAGAAACTGCATCTAATTTCAAGAAACGGAAATATAAATCAGCCGGATATATTTTTTAGTAATGTGTAAACCTTTGGTCTGAATCAAATATTAATTACTTCCAAGTAGTTAAAAGTTCTAAATTTTGTTTGCATTAAATTATAAAACATTATTGCATAACAGTCTTGACTCTGTCGGTCTCGAATGCCGTTTACAGCCTGAGCGGTTTACGATACTAGGCTTAGTATTATGCAAATTAAATTTGTTGTGCGTACGTAAACATTCAGACGAGACCCCCCCCCCGTACGCATCCATACGCAAAATGGCGTTAATTTAAGCCCCCCCTCCCCCTCCTTGCGTACGTAATATATGGATGCCCCCTAACCTGAGTTTGAAATCGCGACCACTGAATTCTTCACAATATGCTAGTATCCGTCGTTCTAATATTGGAATCAATTTTTAAAAAGTTCTTTTTAAAATGTGTATAGAAGAGCTATTTTGTAAACATACAATTAATTAATGTCATTTTCCAACAAGTTCATTTATGATTATAACCTTCACTAAAGTCACCTTCTGAAAGACATAAATCGGTATGTTTTAAAAAGCGAATATCAATCCGCTTTGTGTCTTGTTAAAACAATTCGTAAATGAGAAATCTTGAGCCGACTATGTGTTGTCAATAGACTTAAGTCGGGTTTAGATCGCTCACAATTAGGTTATGAATTGTTAAAAAATTGACAATCTCCTCAGGATATAGGGTAGGTTAAATTAACTCTCATTGAAGTTCTGTAAGACAAGTCAAATTCCTGAAATGAGTTTGGCAAATTATGTACTCTTTATGATTTTGTGCGTTCGTATTGGATTGGCTGATTTTTTTTTCAAGAATATTTGAGATCATTAGGAGATTACGTGTTGTTAAAAAGGTAAGGAGGTACTAACTAAGGAGGCAGCAGGGCCGGACGAACACTCCATTAGTCCGTGCATCGCCATGGAGTAAAAAAAAATCAAGTGGCGCAAAATTCGTTTTACGGAACTGCGGAGGAACGTTCCAAACAATGAATTTCAAAAAGAAGCCACACAAATTGAGACTATAAATCCTTTTATAAATAGTACATTGTATAAAAGTATCCTTTTAAAGAAATATACGAATCATAATTTTTTTTTATTATTCTAAAGCGAAAATTCCACTTAAACCTGGGCCGCAGTGAGTTCATAATGAGAGATTATACCGTTCGGTCTACGCAGCTAGTGGTGTAACTGAGATATTATGCACCCGGGGACAAACTATAACAAAATTATAAAATAGGCGTCCATACCCTTCCCGTTTATCAAAGTTCACGAATTTTGGCGCCTCTGCTCCCTTGCGCCCGGGGACAAATGAACACCACCGCCCTTCATTGTTATAACTCTAATCGGCGCAGAGCACAAAAGGTTTAACCCTTTATGTCTAGATAGCACTTTTAAGTATTTCCTCCTTGAAATGCAAAAATCACAGGCGTCACTAGGGTTGGTGTCACCCAGTGCGGTAACTCATGGTGTCACCGACTAACGACTTAACCCATTTTCTCCGAGTCTGCCAGAGACACCGCACCCCTCTGTAACATCTTCGTGATGTTTTACTTATTAATATATCTTGTAGGCGTTCTCTCAATACATAACCTTGCATCCAATAATCCTCTGAATAATTGGTTTCAATAAAACAACTTTAATATGTATACTATGTGCAGACATATATAATTTGAAGTTATACAACGTGGAGTCCTGAGCCACACAAATCCGCCATTACCCACGGAACTTCTCCAACTCTCAACTAATAATCTCGAACCATCTTCCCGCGCTTTCACTCACGTGACCTCTCCGTCATCCAACTCGTGATTCACACGTGACACCCTCACACCCCCCTAGTGACGCCACAGGAGAATATTCAAAACTGACAAGATTAACACCATAACTTAAATAATTAAACCTTGAAACACTAATAGTGGTGGCGAACCTATGACACACGTGGCACAGTCGGCACGCGGAGCCTCATCAACCGGCACGCAACTAAAATATTAATTCCTTAATCGATAATCACAATAAAATTATACTTTGCAATTTTAATAAGTGTTTTCGTTTGTTCTTGAATGTTTCACTTAATTACTTGTTGTCGAACTTAAAGACGCTGAAGGGAATGTGTTTATTGAAGGGAAATTGAGGAATTATAATTACAAGAAAGTTGGTTTTTGCTATTTACTTTCCAATACAAACAATCTTTAAAATTTCAATGTGCCTGACAAAGCATGGTAAACCACTCTCCGATTTGGTTTTAATCAAAGGGGTCATGTTGTCGGTGAGTAATTCCATTTTTAATGACTTTCCAAATGAGGACAAAATTAAACAAGGCATCGCTGAGATGCCGATTATCGGAAACACTGTTAAAGATCGAGTCCTGCCTGCTAATGGCAAGTGATATTGTTCAGCATCTCACCACTGATTTACAAAAGGCATTCTGTTTCTCATTGTGCTATGTTGAAAACATCAGATTTTTCACACTTCAATGTACTGAACAAGCAACTGCAAGGCTTGCGAAAAACAGCAGTAAGGACGTTTTGTGATATAAAAACATTTGAAAGAAAACTGCTTGAGTTGGAGGATTGTGTACAAATTGTGTAGAATTATTGCACGTGGAATTTGCGAGCATCGTAGCAACTGCAAAGAAGAATTTTAAAGACAGATTTCTAAAGTTCCGTCAGTTGGAAACAACCATGTGTTTTCTTACTTCTCCAGATCATTCTAAAATTAAAGAACTTGATCTTTCTGAATTTCTTACTTAAAATGGTTAGATTTTGATAATCTGGAAATGAAGCTATTGGGATTTCAAGAAAGATCTATGTAGACATTCGAGAAGATGAAGTGTAAAGAAATCACGCGGGAAAGCACACTCAGTAGTTATGAAAATGAAATTCTTAAAGCGTGGAATTCTCTGCCCTATAAGTTTAAATCATTGAAAACATTTGGGGGTGTTATTCTTACTATGGATCATCTTATGTGTGTGAAAATTTATTATCAGCTTTGAATTATATCAAATGTGACACAAGAAACAGATAACCTGAGTGCTGCATGTGTTATGCTGAAATTAATGAGATATGAGACAAGGTTTGAAGAATCATCAGTATGTACACAACAGCAAAAATACCATAATTTACGCAAAGCTAATCTATTTCCGATAAATAAAAAAAAAGGATTTTTATATGGTTGATAACTCTGTTCTTGTTTTTTTTTCGTTAAGTCTTAAGTGTGTGTCGTTTTGCTAAGCTAGGCCCCCTTTTTCGGGTTTAATTGAAGTGTTGGCACTTTGCTGACCCCCTTTCCAGTCCATGACGGACTATGGGGCAAGTGATGTAGCGTTCACAAGTTTTTAGCCACCACTAACGAGCAGGGGAATGTGTGGCCAGCACAATGCCCCTGGGGCCTTGCCTGGGCTCGAACCCGTGACTCGGGATCTGCCTCGGATCGATAGTCTAGTGCGCGACTCAGAACTTTTGTGTTAGTTGATCAAATTTTATATCACACATTAAATCCCACAATCGATCATAATAAATATAAAACAAACTTAGAGTTCTGAGTCCCCCTGTGTGACTACTTAGTTTGTGATTAAATAAATTATTTTCCGCTTTTTCATGCGAGATTCTACATTCTTCACTGCCTCATTCTTTAAAAAAAGTTTTTTTGTTCATTTTATTCGATATTGGTGAGGTCAACTTTAACCAACTATGACCTGAATCAGTAAAGAAATCAGTGCTTTTTGGAAAAGTTTCAACCATCTATGAACTGGAAAGGGCCTTTGACGACAGTTGGGAATAAACAACGCCGTGTTCCTAGTTCTATGCTTAACTTAAATGTGTATCCGTTTATGAGTTACAGTGTCAAGGCGGATGTTGTTTTCTGTGCTGCCTGCTCATTATTTGCTTCAGGTACGACATGCGCTTTTATGCGCGAGCCGCATTCAGGCTGGAGTAACATAGACCGACATGCACAACGTCACATAAAATCCTTGACACATCTTATACCTCTATACAAGCAGCATATGCATTTATAAGTGTATGCGAAGATAAATCAGTCTCCGTCAAACAGCAGCTATCTCAAGCGTACAATGACAAAGTCCAAAGGAACACAGCTGCTCTCCAATCCATTATTAAAACAATAGTACTGTGTGGACAACAAAACATAAAATGCACGGAAAATCAGATGATCGGAGCAATTTTATGGCTCTTCTTAATTTCAGAGCCGAGCACGATCTTGCTCTTAGTGAGCATCTACGCATCGCGTCAGGTAATTCAAAATACATCAGTCATAGAATGCAAAACGAGCTGGTTATTCTGTGCGGAAACCAGATTCGAGACAAGATCGTCAAGGAATGCATCGCTGCAAAATGCTTCAGCATCGTTGTTGACGAAACTACAGATGTCTCAGTCAAGGAGCAAGTGAGTTTGAGTCTTCTTTTTGTCACATCTGATGCAATACGGCATGAAGAATGTGTGTCCTTTGAGGAAACGTCTGACACAACAGGTGAAACGCTACATAATCTAATTACTGGAAAACTACAAAAGCTTGGCCTTGATATCTGCAATATTGTTGGTCTCGGGTTCGATGGAGCTGCAAACATGAGTGGAAAAGTAAAAGGGGTTAGAGGACGCTTCCAACATGTGGGAACAGCAGAATACGTCCACTGTCAAGCACATACACTAAACTTAGCTATTGTGAACACTTGCAGTGAGGGCGCTGTTAGAAATATGTACAAGAGTTACTGCTAGACAACAGTACAGATCAAATGCACAGGGACCGACAAATTCGGTGCAAGATTACTTCAGACTAAATGTTCACAATTCCTTTTTGGGTCACCTAAGAACAGAACACCAAGACCGCATTTGTGCATCATCAGAACGTTTGACAGCAGAAATGCTTATGCCTCAACATATATCCAGTCTGAATAAGGATGACATGGATAAAATTCGGGAAGCTTATGCGGCATTCATTAATTCAGATGATCTGGATGTAGAGATTGAGAGGTGGAAGTTCAAACTTTCTACGCGTGAAGGAGAAGTCAGCAACACTGCCGTGTCTTTGCAAGACTGTTTTTTACTCACGAAGGATTTATACCCAAATTTACACACTGTTTTTCATGTACTTTTAACGATGCCTGTTACATCCGCCACAGCTGAACGCAGCTTCTTGGCGCTCCGCCGTCTCAATAGTTATATGTGTTCAACAATGGGATCAGAACGACTATCAGCTCTGGCGCTGCTGCATGTTCACGCCGACATATTTCCTGACGTCACTAAAGTCATAAAAGACTTCAATGCCACAGGGCATCGTAGAATTGTGTTTGCCTTTGACAATCATGACTGATTTGCAAATCAACGTGTTTATGTAAGGTATGTGACGGTAAATATACTGAGGCTAGATTATGTTTGTAGCCCGCTCTTTGCGTAAATGTTTGAAATATTGGTGAAATAGACAAAATGATTAAAAATATGCCTGTTTTGCTTTATGTTTTGCTGGAGTACTTTTGCTAATATGAGACATATGAGTCATGGCATGTGGTGACATTTATTTGGCAGTATATGATTAAGAAGGGCTGATCAATGACGATAGGAGACGGGAAGGTGTGCGTCCATTTTTTCAAGCTTGTGGGCGCCCCTGTAATTAAGTATATCCTATTGTAGTCCAGTAGTCGTCCAGTGTAGAAGTTGTTTTAGATAAACAATTGAGCAAGTCCTCAAAACTCTTTCGCTTCTGATTAAACATAATGGTGAAGGATGACTAACAATTTGTCATACGGAACTACACGCAGCGTTCAGCAGTCATTCTTTTTTGTCCGTGTATATAATTATTTTTAATCACACGCAGTGTACCATGCAAAACCCGTAGATTCGCTAGGTCTACGGTCGCTGTAAACGTAGTGAAAAGGGAAAAACAATAATTTATCGAAGTGATTATTCGCACGGTTTTGGCTGTGCGGATAATGCTGAGTATTATCCGCACGGGTCGTCGGCGCATGCGTCTTCTAGTGGCTGGTTACGTTGAAAAAAAAACGCGCCCGGTGTATACAAAATAATAACCGATATCAATCGATTTAGGCAAAAATGTGTAATTTATATGCTGCGTGTAGTTCCGTATGACTAATTAAAATTTCATGATTACTGAAATTTTAAAGTAGCACTGCCATAAAAATTGATTGGTGTGCAATTAATTATAATTACTTAAAATTTTAAAATAACAGCTTTTTTATCATCAGCTTCTCCAGTTGGGTGGTTAATTTAGCTTAGTTCAATTTATCATTATGATTTTTGGTACGCGGTTCGAATCCTAGGACGGTCTTACTTATTTTAAAAAAAAATTAAATCCTTTATATTAACTCGTGGAGTCTGGTTGATTGTTTGCTTGTCGAAAAAAACTTTGGATCGATTTTTAACCCACTTCCTCGTAAGCTAGCGAGCTGAAATTTTGTAGGCAGTTTCGTGCCGATGATAAAAACGACGTATCAAAATTTCAGATCGATCCCATGTACCGTAATTAAATAATGGAATTTTTATATTATTTTATTTATCTCTATGTATCATGTTATTTTTTTAGATAGAGTGTCGCGGTGCGTATTATATTAATCAACCTTTCCTGTTGAGCAAGAATGTGTGTATTTTATTGACAACACTTTTTATAAACATATTCCTAATCGGTGCGCATTATATTAAATTAAACACATTTTACGACATAACTACAATTTTGTATTTTTGGATGGTCTTGCGCTGCGTATTATAATGAGCATTCTTTTAGTTACCTCTCGTACATAAAGGATTTATAGTCAAAACTTTGTTTTTTTACGTTTTTTAAAAATTAAATTATTATTTTTTTTGTTTGTTTCGTTTTACAACCACAGTCAGGATGTTTGCAAACACTCAAGCAGGCTCTTTCCCAGAAACATTTTACTATTCCCTCACCCATGCCTGTCTTATCTATTCTGTTAGTCACTGTTACATACTCTCACTCTCACTTTTAAATTTTTACTATGTTTTATGCTATACTGGCTATACCATTATTATAATATATAGTCTTTCGTTTTTTCATGCTTTAAATTAAATTAACTCAATGGATTTATAATGACCACATGTACAATGCTAGTTTTGGGAAGAATAATAACTATCCTGGAGTCTCGTCCAATTAAGAATGAAAGTTAATTAAGGTACTTCATAATATATATTATATAGAATAAAAATACAAAGTTGATTGCACTGGACTGACTGGAACAATTAATAGCAGTAGAATTTTATATCAGCTAAATCCGTATTATTACAAATTAATTACTTAATGATTAATTGTTAACTAAGGATATGCAGGTCCGCTTAGATTATTGCTAAAATGGATACAAATATAACATTCCAGACTATGGCGGATTAAGGGGGGGGGCTGAACGGGCTAAAGCCAGGGACCCCCGATGATTTAGGGCCCCCAAACTTAGCATATTTTATAATAAATGTGGACAAATGTATACATGAATTGCTGAAAATATGATAAATTAATAAAATCTCATCTATTAAAATGATCTCTTTTCCGACACGATAGTCTTAGCAGTCAAAAAACCTGATTTGATAGGCTCAATAACAGAAATTATTAAAGAATATTATATATATTTTAAATTGACATCCGTAGTTGAGCTCTCGTGGCCGAATGAAGTACTAAGGCTTGTGGTGCAAGCGGTGGCGGGATCGATCCCCGGGTGGGGTGTGAATATTTTTTTTCATGTGTTTTTTTAATTTTATAAATTGTCTTTTACACTCAATTTTAGGATACCGACAAAAAGTTATTTCTTCGAATTCGGTTTTTTTCATGAATAATCATTTTGGATGAATATTTACAAGTTACAGTCTTATATTAGCTGCTAGCAATCATTGTATCTAAAGGTACACTGGGTGGATAGGGCCCCAGTTTGAATTGCAGCCAGGGGCTCCGTGCAGTCTTAATCCGCCCCTGATTCCAGACACTCGAAAGACGGTTAAAATGACTATTGAATTAGTTCGACAATATTCTCACGGCCAAATCCGTGCGAATAACGCTTGCCTTAATTTATACACAGAAGAGTTCTCCCAATAGTCTACTAAGAACATAAATAAAGGCAAGCGTTATTCACACAGCTGTGCGAATAATCACTCCGTAAATAAAAGTAAAAGCTATACAATCTGGGAATTGGAAATTTTGTCCTTACTTATTTTGTAGGTTATTTGAAAAAAAAGATAAAAACATTCTTATGCAGTTTTATGGTCAATTAGCTGTGTTTACTTGAAGAATTTTTTTGCAAGAGCTCTGAATTGAATAAACTTGAAGTAAGTTGAAGTTTAGTTTAGTTGAAGAGTTACTGTCACTGTAACTAATACTTACCCACTGAACTGTTACCAGTGTTGCCAAATGTCAGAATCAGTGAGTTATACTAGTTATAAGTTAAGTTATTATTGTAAATAACCAAGTGTCTGCTGCTACGACTAGTAGTCGTTCACTAGTCAGTAAACTACTGCTAGACTAGTAGCAAGAAAATTATTTCGTATTGTCACAAGTCGTACTGTCGTAGCAGCAGACACTTCATGATATTTATTTAAATTTAAATATTTTTTATTTATTATTTATTAATCAACTATCCACTTTTCAGAATTGAATAAGTAGTACAAAAATTACAGTTACCAGCACACTCATTGTGGTTTTAAAAAAAAACTTGAATGAATTTTAAAGGTAAAAAAAATAACTTGATTGAAATGATTGGTGTCCATTTAATGACTATATATTATATAGTATAACAAACAGTTAAAATTTTTAAAAAATGAGCTTCTCTAGGTGAAGTCGTGAAGTGATAGGCGTATTGAGGCGTATGGATTGTTGTTATCTTATCTTATCTTATCTATACAGACGCTCCTTCTATGCAGAAGATAGTTGCGTCCACAGACCATGACAGATGATCTGTTGGCAAGTGATGCAGCATTCACATGCCACGGCTTTGTGGGTTCCACGCATTACCCAGCCGCCTAACACTACAAGTGTTAGGTACCCATTCGGAGCGGGGTGACTCAGGGACGCCCTAGGCCCCGGGAACAAACCCTTGCCTTCACACGGATTCGAACCCGTGACCATCGGTACGACAGTCCAGTGCGCTGCCACTCGACCACCGCGTTGTTAAAACTGATACGTGGTTCTAACCCCGATCCCGGCAAATATTTTTAAATTAAATTTTTTTTAAAAATCACAATAAAAGATAAGAATAAGAGTATTAAGAGTCAATACTGTCAAAGTCAATACAAATATCTAAATGTAGGTATATTGTCAATATTGAGAAGGAAGTCTCTTACTCTTATCAGCTATTTTTTTTATTATTCTTCGTTAATTTGAGACAGCTTATTTGGACTTGGACAAGAAAAAACAGTTTCATAATTTTATTATGCTAACAATTTTAAAGAATATATTGATTCTTTTGAATTTATGCTTAAAAACATTGTTCCACTAAAATGTAGTCTGAAAAAGAACATTACACAATGTGTTATGATGTTTTCCTGCCTTAGAAATGACAAGCCCTATAGGGGCGCAATTTTTCACTTTTATACGGAGTGGTTCAAAGTCTAAGTCCGGCCCTGCCCAAATAATATTAAATTCTACTATGATGTTTAAAGCACTGGAGACAATCAGGATAAAAGTCGAGGCTAATAACTTGCAGCTAATTCAGTCCACATAATAAATAGTACCATATTATTAACCCAGCTTCCAAAAATATGGGGATCCACCTCCCCAAACCTCCCCTCAGACTCAGATTTATATTACTTAACCCAATTTCACACATTGGCATATTATAATACATTACAACAGGATTTTTCCCTCGAGTAAAAGCGGTAACTCCAGCAACATAAACAACGTAGCCACTATGGCGTAGAAATCTGTAATCGGTAATAGTGCTACTTGGTGCTTTTTTTTCCTTTAAGAAAAAAAAACAGGAACAAATATTTAAATTTAATACAACCTAAAAAAGCATTAAACCAAATAGTCTGTGGATAAAAGGTGCCGGAACGCCGCAACCGGAGCGTTCTGCAAGAAAAAAAGCACTGGTAATACTACGTCACGCGATTTTGGTAGATATTTCACTCCCTTTGCCCTATCCCCCCCCCCTCGTCACGCGTCGTCACAAAAACATAGACCCCCACTCCAATATGACGTCACAAAGCTTTGCCATAATAGCTGTATTTTCTATTTGAAAAATAACATTTTCAAATCACTTTTTGGTCATTTAAGTATGTATTTAGTATAAGGATGCACTCTAAAATCGTAACACCGGTGAAGCCATGTAAAACGTCATGAAATAAATTCTAAGAAATAAAATATTTAAGGAGAACTTTTATTTAAATTTGCGAGTTTTTGATGTGATGTCACATTTCTCAAACACCCCCCCTCCCCCTCGTCACACATCGTCACAAATGTGTGGACCCCCCTCCCTCCTAGGTGCGGGATGTCATTTATGGACGGCCCCTTAGCATATTTTTGGGCGGCACTAGCACGACCTTAAAGAATGAAGTTTTTAAATTAAAATTGATTATCTCAATTTACTTACATTTACATATTGACTCTTATCTTTTATTGAATTTTATAAAATTTTTCCACCTTTAAATACAAAAGATATTTCTATTCATAGATTTTCCTTTAGAAATGACAAGCCCTCAAAAAATTGTATGCGGCTTTTTATATTTTTAGCGAACATCAAAAAAAAGAAAAAAAACTTTTTATGAGTCTAAAAATAATTTAAAAAACCGTTGGCTCCATATGGAAGTAACCAAATTCATAATTTTACTTAACTGCAGAATCTTGTTCCCGTTGTGGTTTTTACTGTAACTTTGGATACTTCCCCCTTTTTCCTATATCCTGTGTCCATGTTTGTTTTTGTTTTTCCTTTCTTTTTATTTAACATAAATATTTTAAAATACAATATGTTTTAAGATTGTTATTATTACTTATGTAAGTATTGTAAGAATGTATTTTATGTTGTACTGATGAAGGCATTAGCCGAAACGTTTACTGTCGTATCAGTCTAAAAATAAAGCTCAAATTTATTGTTTTCATTGCACAATTTGTTTGTGTATTTTGTATTTCAGTTTTTCCGCTGTTGACCTATTCGCCGGCCCCTTTCTACGGTGCCTTGAAGGATAATTTTTGTCATGGTATCATGTCGCAGTAACATGACCAAACCATGCCATCTTATGTCTCTGAATTGTTGTTATAATGGTTTCTTGACGACCAGCAACAGAGTTTATTCTGTCCCAAACATATTCATAGGTCTTGTGTTCTAAATAGGAGATCTAGAGAATTTTCCTCATGCATTTGTTTTCAAATGCCTGCAGCTTGCTTTCATTGGTTGCCAGTAGTGTCCAGGTCTCACATCCATAAAGAACAATGGTTTTGACGAGGGCTCTTTAAAGCCTGAGCTTTGTTGGCTGATATTTCATTAAAAATTATGTATGCACACATTTTCTTTGTGTGTTAAATGGCTTTCCAAATCTTCGCAATTTTCTAAAATCACAGGAGAATGAAAATCTTTTATTTCATATTTATGATATAAAAAACAAAAAGTAACATGTGATATTGCAGCTGAGAAAATCTTTGTTCTTAAGACTTGGTGGTAAAATAATTCAAATTAGTATCTATCCTGTGCATCCATTGTGGGCTCGGCCTGATTTTCATTTAACTGAATTTCTCTTCGACGAACTCGATGTCCTTGTATTTTGTCAAATTTTGTATCTGCATCTATTTCGGATGCCATTTGCCCAGCATCAACAAGGTGATTAAAGTGATTTTCTGATCTCAGATTCTTAAAAAACATATTGGAACTTCTCAAAATTTTTATTTTAAATGCAATATTATAATTTTTGCCCTGCATGGGTTTAATAATGAGATTGACATGAGTTAATATCTCATACCATGTAACGACAGAACAATATGATATTTGAATAGTTGTAGTTATGTAAGTAGTCCAGGTGCTTCATCTCTTATTGAACTATCTATAGCATTGTTCTCTTAAATGCTAAGCAATGCATTGTACATTTTACCGATTTTATACCTCAACGAATTTCCTACCTGGTGTCACTGCAAGGTTTTAAGGTTAGTTCTATAACGTTCTTCAAAAGAATGCGCCGTCTGAAAGTCAATGAAGAAAAAAATAAGCACCATTTTTTGACGAAGAAGTTGGCTCCCTCTAATGATGATTTTACCATATCATTTACATTGTGTATTACCAGGTAGCTAACACATGATGGTATAACAAAAATGCAACAGGGTTGATTTGCTTTCAACCCCACATGTTTATGTTCGCCCGATTATCATATCCTTGGCCTCTCATGTTTTCCAAATTCAATCTTTCAATCGAAAGAAAGTCCCAAAAATGTTAAAGAATTTTGATGTCTTCTTTTCCAATCGACAAGTACCTTTTAAGGAAGGTCATTTGTTATGTTTTATTTAAGTAAGGTTTGCAATCTTAATAATTGAGTAATATTTTGATATGTTTCACTTCATCTAATATGTGACTTTTGATATTATTTGCAATTAGTTTAATGACATCATTTTGATTAGTCTTATTCAAATGTATACTTTTTATGTTGCTTATTTAAAGCACTTTTTACATGCTTATCCATGACAGGATCAAATTAAGCAAAAACTTGGACTAGCTTTAAAAATATTCTATTATCATGTTCAGAGGCGTCACTAGGGGGGGGTGCGGACCTCACCACGTTACACCATCACAAGAGGTGACACAAAAGCATAAAATTCTGTATGTTCCCGTTATTAGGCACTGGTAGGCTTGGAGGAGGTAGGTCTAGGGGGTAAGTAGTGAGGGGGGGGGGTACAACATGAGCTACCACGCTACGTGAAATCAACCCTAGTGACGCCTCTGATCATGTTCATATAAATTATCTTTGCTGTTCGAAAAATACCCATTGAAAAACAGCGTCCAATGATGGGTTTCTGCATTCCAAAATGTTTGAAAAGTAGCATCTATTTTTTGCAAAGTTTAAAACAAACACTCAATTCAAAACAGGACTTTTGACTTTAAAATCTTTTTGGTAATCCTGCAGTCTTAGCATGTATATTATTTCGCAGCGAATATTTATTTTAATAATAATACTAATAATAAATTGATAATTTTTATAGCGCTGTATCCCAGCTGGGAGCCAGGCTCACAGCGCTTTACATGGAGATAATAACATACACATAATAATTAAATAAACATTCTAATCATAATAACCACATTAAACATAAGCTACGTTAACCATTAAAAAGAAATGTTGTTTCCTTAATTTTGAAAATAAATTTTGAAAAGATGCGTCTCAAGTGCAGTCTTGAAGGACTTGGTAGATGAAATACTCCGGATGTGTAATGGTAGAGAATTCTATTGTTTGGCTGCACAAAATGAGAATGACCTTTTGCCAAATGTTTTAGTTCGTTTCTTAGGAACACAGAGAATGCCCGTGTCTGCAGAAGAGCGTAGCTGACGACTTGGTGAGTTGACCAACAGAAGCTTAGTAAGATAGGAAGGGCATGAGTCAGAAAAGAAGTTGTGACAGAGAACAGCCAGTTTGTAATCAATTTGGGCTTGTATAGGTAGCCAAAGAAGTAGGTAAAGTAGCGGAGTAATATGGTCATGTTTTTTGCCTTTAGAACTAATCTGGCAGCTGAATTTTGAACTTTCTGTAGTTTTTCAATGCATTGTTTTGGCGCACCTGACAGAAGAGAATTGCAGTAATCCATATGAGGTAGTACAAGAGCACAGACTAGAGTTTTTGTTGCACTAACTGTTAAGTATTGACGGATTGAGCTGATCTGACGGATGGCGGTGTAAACGACTTTTAACTGAATGCGCTTCGAGCAGTAGAAGTAGTGGCCTTGTATACAGCACGAAAAGTACCGGACCCAAAACGGAGCCCTGAGGCACACCATAAACCAAGTCAGCTCTGTGAGACATACAGCCATCTACCGACACCACCTGTGATCTGTTTGATAAGTATGATTGAAACCAAGCCAGAACTGAGCCAGAAATTCCAAAGTAATTTTGCAGGGTTTTTAGCAATGTTTGATGGTCAACGGTGTCAAAAGCAGCACTAAGATCTAAGAGGACCAATATAGAGATTTTCCCACTGTCTGGTGCGAGTAGGAGGTCATTTGTTCCCTTTAACATGGTGGTCTCTGTGCTGTGAGAAGGTCAGTAGGCCGACTTATTAGGACTTAGAAGAGTGTTGTCGTTAAGATAAGAAAAAAGTTTTTTTAAGACAAGTTTTTCAATGACCTTAGATACAAATGAAATATTAGACACAGGTCGATAGTTGTTTAAATTGTTTTTTCTCGTGAGAACTTTTGTTTTTCATTTATGAAATACATTAATATATGTTGTATTTTAGCTATTGCAGTGCTAATTCTTTAGATTTAAAAATTTCTTAGGCATTCTTTCGTCTGTCAACAAGACATAGTCCGAACATGATACGGACATTTTGTTTATTTACCACCCAACTTGCGAGGTTGGCACAGTAAGATGCCAAATGAAATTTTCTCACTTACAAACAAAAAAATAAGAATCAAACATCTAGTAACGAAATAAAAAATGAAATTTTCTTTAAAATATTTATTTATCTTCTAAGAACATTAAAATAGATTAATAATACTTTTTAAAAAACATCTTCAGTCAGTAAATTTATTTTAGCATGGGTTGTTCCAGGTAAAACAAATCTGGCAAGCAGGGTACTAGACAAACAAAATGTTTACAACCTACTCCGATTATGTAGCTTTAAGGGCCAAAAAAAGCCTTATAAATTAATTAAAAAACAGTACAAATTAGCACTATAATAGCTAAAATATAACATACATTATAGTAATTCATTTAATAAATTAATTTTTTTTTAAACTTAAAAAACCAAGTTTTTGACTATAAATCCTTTATATAGGAGACATAACTAAAAGAATGTTCATTATAATACAAAATTTTAGTTATGTCTCGTAAAACATGTTTCATATAATGTGGACCGATCGGGAATATATTTTTAAAAATTATCGTCCATTTAATACGCACCGAACCCCACAACAGGAAAGTATTAAAAAGGTCGTTCAATATAATACGCACCGCGACACTCTATCTCAAAAAATAACATGATACATAGAGATAAATAAAATAATCTAAAAGATCAATAATTTAATTACAGTACATGCGATCGATCTGAAATTTTGATATATCGTTTTTATCATCGGCACGAAACTGCCTACAAAAATTTCAGCTTGCTGGCTTACGAGGAAGTGGGTTAAAAATTGATCCAAAGTTTTTTCGACAAGCAAGCAAGCAGGGGCTCAAACAAACAGACACCACAGGTTAATATAAAGGATTTAAAAATGAAAGTTCTCACGAGAAAATTAAAATTTGCTCTGAAATAATATATGTGCTAAAACTGCAGGATTACCTGTTTTTTTTTGTAGTTACTTTATTTTTTAGGATTTGCACTAGAGTAAGTTACCGCCTCGCGAACGCTATGTCGTAGCGAACACTATTTCATAAAGCGTTCTCTGTATTTTTATTTTCCGTCTAACACGAAAACGAACACCCGTAAGTCAAAAGTAGTTCTTTTTTCAATATCATTTCATCGTTTCGTTTGCAGGGACTCACTATTTTGTAAGTAAATGTGCGTAAACATTTTGATCCTTGCACCGTGCATGCTGTCAGCGTCCCTAGGAAGAACGAAGTTGATTTCCGGGTTAAGACTACTTTTCCTGTTCGCTTTGGTAAACACAATTGTTTGGTATTGCATTATCACTTAGAAATAGATCAGTAACCACGCTGTTATACTTTACAATGATTTTTAATATCAATGTTCGTTTCGAAGGGGTGTTCGCGACGTAGTAAGTTTAACGTTGGATTTTACCTCGTACCGAACACTTTTATTCTGCAGAAAAATTTAGTTAAATATTTGTTTTATTGTAGGATATTACTTCGTTGCGAACACTTTTTCATGTAGGAAAATTAAGCTAAAGATCTAGGTCTAGTCTATAGATCTATCTAGACTCCTATTTTATATTTGAATGAAAATTTTAATAGAATCTACAATATAATTATATTTCAGATTTAAAGCCATGTCTAGCATACGAACAAAACAGAGCCCAGAAGTAATTACTGTGGCATTGGCTAGTATTAAGGAAAAGCGTCTCTCTATTAGAAAAGCTTCGAATGAGTTTGGCATTCCACTTGCCACTCTTCACGACAAACTTACAGGCAAGCGGCCTGTCATAGCCTATGCACAGACCCTCCTCACGCCAGAAGAGGAGGTCAAATTAGCTAAATGGCTAATAGAGCTAGCCAAGCGAGGCTTTGGAAAAACTGGCGATGAGGTGAGGCAAATCGCCAAACAAATCTTAAATACCAGGAATTGTACTTCAAAGAGCAAAACCGAAATGCCAATATCATCATGGCTATATAATTTTTTTTAAACGCCATCCTGAATTGACACTGCGTACTCCCCTCCCCAATCACTAGGAAAGGAGAGAGCCCTGGTTACAATAAAAGCTATTGAAAGTGGTTTAATGATTTAAAATGGTGTGTTGATAGCATTGACCCCAGTCTACTTAGTGTCCCCACTTGCATTTATGGGGGAGGGAGTAAATCTGGAGAGCTTTGCCAAAGTTTTAAAGCCAGTATGGCTAAAGGCCACAACACCTTCCATTGCTGCACAAAGTTTTAAAGCAGCTGGAATACTACCATATGATCCATATAGAATTCTGCAATCCCCGAAGCTTGGTCCTAGTGCTGTATTTGGCTCAACACCATTGGGAATTCATAATGTTGCCCAACCCACCAACAGCAATAAAGTCCCTACGAAAGTCGACCCTTTTATCAAAAACCACCTGCACACCATAAATGACAACAAATTGATTGAGTCCCAGCCAATCTCAAACGATACCCAAGCAATCATCGAGGCACAACACATAGAATCCGACACAGTAGATACCACTGAAACACAGCGAATTGAATCTTACACAGTAACAATCACTGAGACACAGCCAATAGAAATTTACACCGAAGCAATCATTGAGACACAACAAATCGAATCTTACACACAGGCACTCATTGAGACAAAACCGATTGTGAATGAAACACAAGTAATCACCCAGACCATTATACAGGAAAACAGCCCATTTGAGAATGAAAATAAGTCTATCATTGACAAATCTTCCCTACCAGAATCATTACCTGCATTATCCCCACCACCAAAGTCCAATTTGTCTGCTGCACAACTTAAAGCACTCCATGACTATTCAAACTTTTTATATGATGAAATGGGTCGCAACCAATTTAATAAATTTTTTTGTCAACTGACAATGACAAGTACTGCAGGAGACAACCTTATCAAAGAGGAAGAAGAGAAATTTAACAAGTTTCAAGCCTTAGCTGTGGGGCCAATAGAAACGTGCAGTCTAGAAGAACCCAAAAACTGCACAGTCAAAGTTAACTTGACAGTAGATGACATTTTGAAGCTGCCTGCTTTTGTTAGAAGGAATAAAAACAAGAAGAAAACAGCAAATGCTCCAACCATGCCAAACTTGGTCAGTGGAGAAGAGTTTAGAGAAGCATTAAAAAAGAAAATAGCAGACAAAGAACAAATAGAAAAAAATAAACTGAAAAGAAAGATCGAGAGGGAAGAAAGCAAAAAGATAAAGGATGCACAAAAAGAGGCTATAAAAAGGAAAAGAGAGCAAGAAAGGGAAGAAAAAAGACGCAAGAGAGAAGAAGAGCAGATTAAAAAAAAGAAAATAGTGGAGTCCAAGAAAGTAAAGAAGTATCCAGTAATAGATCTATCTGATAGCAGCAGTGAGGACCCACAGTTGGTTCAAACAATGGAGCTTGACATCGCTGCAGATGACGATACTTTAGATAAAGAAGAGAATCTCTTGTTGGAAGGAATTTGTCATGGGTGCAAAAAAGGGGGAGGGACAGAGGTTTGGGTCCAATGTGATGTGTGTGATTGCTGGTGGCATGCACAGTGCACGAAAAATTGTGCATCTTTGAAGCAAGGCACTTTTGTGTGCACTGTTTGCTGCCCTGACTAGACTATAGATTATAGATCTACCTATAGTATTATTTTGTATATATAGATCGAAGTTATTCGGGATCTAATTTCTTTAATAAACGTTTATTACATTATTATTGACATCTCCAGTGTTATTTATTGACTCTATTAACTAAAAATTGATTCTTTGATGATTTTTGTTTTGTGTCTGCTTTGAGGTAAAAGTGTCTGCTTTGAAGTAAATTAAGCAAAAAAGTGTTCAGCAGGCGGTAGCTAACTGGGTCAGCTAAATTGGACTTTACACTCTAACCTCGCATTGTAATACAACAATGCTGTGTCATTATAGTAGCCTTGTTGTCATACTACTTGTAGGTACTTTCGTTTTTACCTTGTGTCGAACGGTTTAGTAACTAGGGCATGAAAGCCAAAAATGGTGCTATTTTTAGCGTATGGCGTTCGCGAGGTGGTAAATTACTCTATATGCTGACAATCTCCACAACCATGGTTTGCTAACAAAGATGTAGCCATTGCAAAAATTTTGCAGTAGAGGAAAAAACAGAATCTTTAGCAAAAGAATACACCAACCATTTGTGGTAATTTTCTATCCATGGCTAAGATGTCTAATATAATTGCTTGATGTGAACCTACGGTTGCTCTTATCAGTAGGGAAATCTAAGTTAAACCCTTTTGTACGCCGCACCGGTCAAATTCGTAAAAATGTGGGATAGTGAGGTAAATATCTCCCTGGGCTCCAAGGTACAGGGGCGCAAAAATTAGGCTAAGAACGTTATATCATAGTAAAATTTGATGAAATTGAAAGAGTCGAGGGCACCAATTTTTTACTTTTTAATTAATTTTCCCTTGAGCGCAAAATATCCTAGTTACATCATTTTTGAAGTAGAAAGAACGATATAACCTATCGTTATAAAACTCATTGCGGCCCAAGTTAAAATTAATTTTTTGCTTTATAATATAATAGTTATAAATCGTCTAATATTTAAAAGGATAATTTTATATGAAATACTTTTAAATAAAAGATTTATATCCTCAATTTTGGGACTTGTTTTTTTAAATTCATTTCTTGGATTGCTCTTCCACATTTCCATAGAATTTTGCGCCCCTCAATTTTTTTACTCCGAGCAATTGCACGGAAAGACGGAGTGTTTGTCCGGCCCTGATGTGGGTTTACATAATTCTTACAGGTACCAATTACCAAATTATTACAGATCTTTTGCCATAAAATTTGAGGCAAATGTAGAAGCCAGTGGTAAAATTTAGCTGCCATTTAGCAAAAGTTTACCCTAATTTTATCAAAATTCAAAATCAACTGTGTTGTTAGAGCACCTGAGAATACTTTTTCCGGCCCCCATCTTTTTAAATGTGTCATAGCAACAAAGATGGTGGGAAGAAAATATATGGTCTCTAACTCTGTTCCATCAAATGATAATTTACCGTAAAATGATATATAATATATGTATATATACCTTTTTTAGAATAATAGAGCTTAGTTTCTGTTTCTTAAAATTTCAACATTTTAAAAAAATTATTATTTTTTTTTCAACTTGACTAAATGATACTTAGTCAGTGCATGATACATTATTAGACCATTTTGTTTATCTGGCACTTTTTTGCTTAATCAACATCACACTTGATGAAATTTTCTAACCGAATACTTGTTCAAAAAAAGGAATCTAGAAACAAGAAACGAATCAAGAAATTAAATGTTTATTATTATCATTTTATATCCTATAATTTAAATAAGATGAAAATGTTTTTCAGTTTACATTTGCTTAAGATGACTTTCTAGTGCCATCTATAATAAAATCTCTAAAATTTTCAAGGGTGGAAGTCATATTTTTCAAATGATGTGTGTCAAAGGGAGATTTATTCAGTCTGAAATCTCATTAAGTTGAAACTGTTTTTTTTTACAAGTGAATAAGTAGAGAAATTTTTTGTTGTAAAATTCGTTCTCACTGAATGCAGGGCAATGTTATTTACTGGTAGTGTACTTAACTGTACGTTGACCCAGATACTGGTTACATGCATTCATACAGACAAAAAAAGTCTGTTGATGCCAAGGTTTGATGGACGTTGTAAGATACCTTGCTACCGCTAAAGGATGAATAACTGACCCTAAAATTCACGAGCATACTTTTAAGTTTTCCTGCTAAGTATTAATGATTATTAATTAATTAATTAATTAACAAAATTCCTATTGTGAATTACCACACTTTGCACATAAATTTCATTGTCAATGATTGCCTAATAATGATTGGCTCTAATATAGATGACAATGAAATAAGTTGTCGTAAGTCTTAGGACCTTGTATTTAATGTAGCTATAAAAACCCATAAACCAGTACTTACTTCACAACTATGATACACACTCAAAACTGCCTTTTTACTTTGGGGAGGGAGATTTTCTTATTCATACTGATTGCCATGGTGTTTACAGAAGTTAATGGCCTCTAATTTTAATTTTAAATAGTAAACTTATTTTACAATTGGGACAAGTTATGATTGCAGGACTAGAGTTAAGTTCACATCACCAATTTAACATTGATATCTTGTATTGCTTCACAGAAATAAAAATGGCTGCTGCAGGTCCAACCGTTCCATCAGCTCAATCACAACATGGGCAACATCACTATCCAATTACAAGGGAAATCTCTGGATGTTATTCCATGATGAGCCCAGCACCTGCACCGCAGATGATGTCCCCAACTAAAGACAATATTGTCAACATTTGTCGTTTTGGGCAGGAGATCGTACATGACATCCTGAGCAGGGCCCAAGATGTTTTCAATTTGCTACAATCAAGAAACATGCAGGTATTTGTTGGGCTCATGTAAAAATTCTCCAGAGCAGAGATCAGCAACCTGTGTGGATTACTGGTGATCAGAGCAAAGATTTCTATCATGATTCAATGAGCATTTAAATACACATTTATAGTTTTTTAAATTTTAAAATTGAATAGATGGATTTCATTTATATTAATAGAGTGGAACTTCTCTGATAATTATAAAAAAAATTATTTTAAAACAATCTCTGTGTAAAATGAAATATTTACAATTATTCTTTGTATATAAATAAGAGGTCATTTTAATATTGATTTAAAATTATAAATGTTAGTTTCTTCTTCCCTTTACATTCCACCTAGTTGTTTTGTCTTACATTTTCTATTAACAAAATTTTTAACTTGTAAATAATCTGAACCTGCAATGTTTAGGTTTTCAAAATGTGATTAACTTTGACTTCCCTAATTAAGGTTTTTTACTATCAAAGTTTCCCTTCGAAACCCACAAAGTCACACAATTAAGTGTTTGATGAAATATTTTAATGAATACTTGTTATTGCTTTCAAGTGATGGAGTCAGTAGTATACAAATTATTTTAACACCATCACCAAACTCTATGACCTATATATAACAATATTTTAGCTTTATAAATTTGTATCATAATTCTGTAGTTTATGCAAAGTAGTTGTTGATGTAATTAGAGAGTTTCTTATGGGTGAGTATTTTAAAATTCATGAATCCCTAAAGAGCAGATGAACCAAATGGACTGAATGTACCATTTGTTATTGTACTTCGTAGCTGATGTTGATTTTCTTTCTTTTAACTAACAATTATACAAACTATATGCCAAAAGAAATGTTTAACGATATACATATAAAAAAGAGCCTATGCTGGGTAGTGCAAAAAAATAAATGCTATAATAAAATTATTAAAAAATATATAAATGAGATATTTAGAAAATAGTTGTTATTTTTCTATAATTATGGAAAAGGAATCAAATTAAAAAACAAAATATTTATATTTTATTCAATTTCAAGCATGTATAACCTTTAATATAAACATTTTTGTAATTCATAAAAATTATAACAGATCTTTTTTTTTAGCAGTTCAGTCAGTGCCTTTTAAAAAAAAAGAATTAAAATATAAACATTGTAAAAAATCCAATGATATTAGAAAGATAACATTTAATTTTGGAGGAACATTGATCACTGATATAAAATATAATTTTGATATGAATAAAATACTTGATTATCATCACAATCTATTTTAACTAAAAGTAATAGATCATATAGAATGGGACTGCAATAAAACTTTTAAATTAAATACAAAATACACAAACAAATTGTGCAATGAAAACAATAAATTTGAGCTTTATTTTTAGACTGATACGACAGTAAACGTTTCGGCTAATGCCTTCATCAGTACAACATAAAATACATTCTTACAATACTTACATAAGTAATAATAACATTCTTAAAACATATTGTATTTTAAAATATTTATGTTAAATAAAAAGAAAGGAAAAACAAAAACAAACATGGACACAGGATATAGGAAAAAGGGGGAAGTATCCAAAGTTACAGTAAAAACCACAACGGGAACAAGATTCTGCAGTTAAGTAAAATTATGAATTTGGTTAAATTCCATATGGAGCCAACGTACCAAATCTTTTTATGAGTCTATTTTCCATGTGGATTCTATCATGGGTATTGCTTGCATATAAAATACCAGTTACTGCAATATCTGATATGCCGTTATGGTCAACACTGTTAAAATGTTTAGACACAGGACATTGAGCCTGTTTATTTATATTATACAGGTGTTCTCTAAACCGATCTCCAAGACGACGACCAGTCTCACCCAAGTAAATTTTATTACACCTCTTGCAAAGGATTGCATAAATCACATTGCGACTTGTGCAAGTGAATCCATCTTTTATTAAGAATTTTTCAAGAGGGAAAGAAATGTTGTTAATTTCCATCACATATGGACAAGTATTGCAACGGTTACGGTTGCAACCTTTTGTTCCAATATGTGCTTTCATTGTGGGAAGGCTGGTCATGCCTTTAATTCGATTGACAGCGGATATTAAAACTTTTTCCGGGTATGACCTTCTTTGAAAAAAGTCCAGCATTTCATTACTTTTCTCCAAAAAGTCTGCCTCATCACTGCAGAGTCTTTTAAGTCTCAATAGTTGCGAAAATGGGATAGAGCTCTTACAAGATTCAGGATGGGACGATGTATACATAAGGAAACTATGGCTGTCTGTAGACTTGTAAAAAATTGATGTGGATATTTTATTTTCTTCAATTTAATTTGTATATCCAAAAAATTAACAGCACTCCTATGGATTGTTGAGGATCAAATTTATTTAATGTACTTTTTTCGAAGAAGGTCATACCCGGAAACAGTTTTAATATCCGCTGTCAATCGAATTAAAGGCATGACCAGACAGGACACATTTAAATCATCTGTTTCTGATCAATGTGATCGATCCAAATTTATTTTAACTTTTCATCCTCATAATTTTAAAGCCCGCCAGGTGATTCTCAAAAACCGACCAATCCTTATGGCTGACCCTCTAACTCAGCAGGTCTTCAAAAAACCTCCTCTTTTTGCTTTCCGGAGAGATAGAAGCCTCAGAGATATTCTTGTAAGAAGTCACCTTCCCACAATGAAAGCACATATTGGAACAAAAGGTTGCAACCGTAACCGTTGCAATACTTGTCCATATGTGATGGAAATTAACAACATTTCTTTCCCTCTTGAAAAATTCTTAATAAAAGATGGATTCACTTGCACAAGTCGCAACGTGATTTATGCAATCCTTTGCAAGAGGTGTAATAAAATTTATGGGGGTGAGACTGGTCGTCGTCTTGGAGATCGGTTTAGAGAACACCTGTATAATATAAATAAACAGGCTCAATGTCCTGTGTCTAAACATTTTAACAGTGTTGACCATAACGGCATATCAGATATTGCAGTAACTGGTATTTTATATGCAAGCAATACCCATGATAGAATCCACATGGAAAATAGACTCATAAAAAGATTTGGTACGTTGGCTCCATATGGAATTAACCAAATTCATAATTTTACTTAACTGCAGAATCTTGTTCCCGTTGTGGTTTTTACTGTAACTTTGGATACTTCCCCCTTTTTCCTATATCCTGTGTCCATGTTTGTTTTTGTTTTTCCTTTCTTTTTATTTAACATAAATATTTTAAAATACAATATGTTTTAAGAATGTTATTATTACTTATGTAAGTATTGTAAGAATGTATTTTATGTTGTACTGATGAAGGCATTAGCCGAAACGTTTACTGTCGTATCAGTCTAAAAATAAAGCTCAAATTTATTGTTTTCATTGCACAATTTGTTTGTATATTTTGTATTTTAATAGTAATAACCTTTTTTTATCTTAAAATTTTTTTTTGCATGTCTCAGCAAATTATAAGAACAAAAATTTTTTACTCCTGAATATTAAGCTGAAATAGAAATTTTTCTTAATAAAAGAGGGGTGTCCAAAGTCCAGTTCAGTATTTGTATTTCCATTTGAAAAAAAAATATCCTAATTTTGATAAGAATTGAGATTATTCAAAAGAGTTGAAACACACCCCTCATTTAAAAATTTTATAAGTTGTTTTTTTTATTCTTAGTATCTTCTTCAGAGCTTATTATGTTAGTGTTACATTTGAATTTTATTATTATTGTAATTTAAAAATAGATAACTAAATTCTTACAATGTATAAAATAAGCCTTGAAATATTTTTATTAAAAGAAAAAAAAATGATAACACTAAATCACTGGCATATTAGAAGCAGGGGATATCATCAAGTGGTTGAAAGTTCTATATTTTACACAAAAAAGTAATTTATCAAATGTTAGGGTATTAGGAAAGAAACTCATTTAATATTTTATTTAGCGCTAGACAGTAAAAGATGCATTGCATGTGCAACATAGTTGAGTGCATTTAATGAGTTTAGGGATAAGTAACATATACAAATTTGGTATATTATAGTTTTAAGAATAATAATGTATTTCAATTTCTACTAAATTCTTGATTCAGTGATTGATAAAGGAATAAATGCATTTTTTTGTGACTATAACAATAGTTAATATGATGATAGTACAGTTGTGAAAAG
The DNA here is from genome assembly GCA_944989445.1 of Ampullaceana balthica. Classification (NCBI taxonomy): domain Eukaryota; kingdom Metazoa; phylum Mollusca; class Gastropoda; family Lymnaeidae; genus Ampullaceana; species Ampullaceana balthica. Next base: position 67,808 of record CALYLW010001502.1, on the reverse strand, counting down.
ATATTCGATTTTCTTTCAAAATAAATACATTTTGGAAAGTGAAGTTCATAATAAAACACAAGTAAAAAAATTAACGGATCAGGCAAAAATGTAGGTAATAGAATTCATTTTTTAACAAATTTCCTCTGATAATGGGGGAGGGTGGTCAAGCGGCATGCACTCAGCAGGCCTACCAAGAGTTGCAGGTTCGAGTTTCTGTGAAGGCAGTGACTTGTTCCTGTGGCTAAGGGTGTCCCTGAGTCTACCCAGCTCTGATGCTTACCTGACAATAGTTTTGGTAATAAGGGTGTTTGTGCCACATAAGCCTATCATAGACATTGCCTATGAATGCAGTGTCACTTTCCAACAGGTAGGCATAGTCCAATGTATAATTTTTACCATTAAAAGACAATATAAATGCTGCTTGACCAAGACTAAAGTCGTCTAAGCAGAGGGAATTCTAAGCTAGTGGACTTCAATCTCAATCCAAAACCTCAACAGCAACCCTACTGGATCTGTTTTGAAAAATCAGTTGTAACTTCACATTAAATATTTTTTTAAAAAATGATGTCCATGTGTTACTACTAGCAGCTTGAAAGTGAGCTCCTATTTTTAGTGATTCACAGTTGTTTAAAGAAAGTCAATAGCTTTCAAATGAATTAATTCTCTATCAATCCAACCCATCTTTATTTTTTAAATACACTGTTGTCTGTTGCAATGTTTATCAATACTATACAAAAAAAGACATTGCAACAACCTTGCTCGATGGGGGACAAAGGCAAATAAATACAACCTACTTGTTGACTACTTGTTATAGGAAGTATATGTTTTTATGACTAAACCTGATTAGATTTTACTGGTTATTTAAAATAAATAGGGATTGTTCATATCTTCTAGTTATAAGTTTGCTTAAGATTCAGTTGCAAAAGTTGAAAAGGTATTTCAATTGTAAATGAAAATTATTAGCTGTAATAACATTTTCTTTTTGTTTGCAGCTCCCAAATAATGTTACATTTCATGGCAACCAATACACAGAGAGGAAAGGAAAGCTTGGAGAGCAACTCCAGCAGATTGGTATGAATTTCAAAAGGCTGAGACATTGCTACAGTAAAGTCAATGAGACATGTGACCAGATAGAAATGCCCTCAGAACAGGTAGACGCACCATGCTTAAAATGGAGTACATGAATCAACTGCAAACATGGCATTATTCCAGTTCCAAGTGCTATACACAGATGTAACAATATTCATGAATAGTATGCAGTAATTAATGTTATTTTGTTCTGGCAACATATTAAATGCATCAACAGTCCATGGCTCTTCGAACTCACACGATGATGGAACATCCACTTTTCTATTTTCAAATCCTATATCTGATTTTTTTTTAAACCAGCCATAACAATGAAAAATCTGAAACTTCCTTGTTGTATGCTCTTACATAGCCTTCAGGCAAACATACTCAGTAATGATGCAAAATTAAACTGATAGAATATCAAATATTAATCATTTATGATATACTGTTTTCAAAGTTAAATGAATATTGTTTAACAATGTTGTTAAATATTTTAAATGAAAATCAGTCCTTATGATAACTGAATGAGTCACCACATTTAACATTTTAATAAATAGACTTCAGTTTTAAATTTACACCAAGTTATCCTTGGATTTTCAACAATTTCTCAGCAGTTATTAAGTTATGTTATCAATTTCTTTTTTTGTTATTAATATTTTCAGGAACTAATACCCTATGTGGGTAAAGAATTAGAGCGAAATCAAAATTACTCTGATGTTTATCATTATGTTGTTGAACAACACAGGGATATGGTGGAGGTGAGTTCATTCATTTGAAATACATTACATTTTTTTAATGCACAGAATTTATATACATATTTAAATAACTAATTTCTGTAGATATTATTCTTTATTTACTAGTTTCATGACAAAATCTTGAATGTTTATATTATTTCAGCAAGTACGTTTGAAAAACCAACAGCTGAAAGAAGTTATTGACAGCATGCGCTCTATTATATGGGAAATCAACACAATGATAACAATGCGAAAAACTTAGCATTTTACACAAATCTGAAAGTTTTCTGATGAGGGCCTTTTAGAGTTATGAAGTCACAATTTCTCATCACTTATTCAATGATTGTTATAATGAAAAGAAGAGGCGTAACTAGGTTTTTGGCGCCCTTGATTAATTTATTTTTGGCGCCCTTGATAAATTGACAAGTTTCAGCTTTGCGATTTTTTTCATTTCTTAGAAAATATATTTGAATTTCTCTTATTTTATTTATGACAATAAGTACTTAGTCTGACAGTGACAGTCATACAACGTGAATATAAAAATGCAATAGACAGGAACAATACTAATTTGCAGTTTGTTATTTACTAAATAATACCAAATAAATTGGTGGATAAAACGTGATATTGTTACGTTAATAAACTTTAAGTAACGTGTATTATAAATGAAAACAATAGTGTCAATGTGTCATACTCATTATCTTATACATAACGATAGAAACTCACAATTAAAAGTTAATTTAAGTAACACTCCACCGACTACAGCTCAGCACTTCCGTTAGCTGGCATATGTGCGTGTTGCTAATACAGTCGGACCTTTCTAAGTCGAACTCAACTCAAGGGGGAAAAAAATTCGACTTGCAGAGTTTTTGAGTTAGGGAAACAGGTTAAATAGGCGCAGATTAATCAAGGACAATGTTGATATTGGGTGAACAGCCATAGCGGCTAGAAGGCTTGACACAAAACAGGGGCGGTGATGTTTCATATGAAAGAAGCCAACTTGCTTTGATATACAGACACAAGCCCGTGAGAGGAGACACCTTCCCTCCACTCCCCCACTTTACTCCCTCGACAGTGGAATCGGGATAGTAAGATTTTTCTTTTTAAAAGAAAGACTGTAAAATCATATTGACATTTGTATGATAAAAAGCCCCGCAAAGGTCACAAACATAAAAAAAAATGTTATAATGGTTTAAATGAAATATATTTAAATAAAATTAATTATTCACTTTTTTGTTATCGAGGATAAAAGTGAAATACAGTCAGACCTCGCTAAGTCGAACTTCCTAAAGTTGAAAGACTCCCTATATGGAATTAATTGTTATGTCCCGGCCAAATTCCATAAGACTAATGTATTTAAGATCTCCTTAACTCCAAGATTTTTGGCTTTCAACCTCTCTTAGTCCAATTTTCCAAGGCGTTTGGGTTATTTTTCTGGAGTGACATTTCAGAACACGTGTTCTGCAGAGCCATGTAAATGGACATAAAATCTTATCTTAGTGCATTCCACGAGGGATTAAGGGACCCTTGCAAATACAAAAAATGACAAAGACAAGAAAAAGGAGTGGTGACTAATTCACGTCCCTTTGCTGGATGCTGTGACTCTTTTTAAAAAGAAAAATCTTACTCCCCCATCCCACTGTGAAGGAAGTAAAGTGGGGGAGGGGAGAGAAGGTGTCTCCGCTCACGGGCTTGTGTTGACATCTCAAAGCAAGTTGGCTTCCTTTTCTAATGAAACATAGACACTGCATCTCTTTCCTGTCAAGCCTACTAGCCGGTATGGCTGTTACCCCCACCTCTCAATATCTACATTGTCCTTGATTAATCGGCGCCTATTACGCCATTTTCCCTATCTCAAAAACTCGTAAGTGGAATTTTTTTTTCGGGTCCTTTTGAGTTTGACTTGAGAGGTCTGACTGTATTTATTTAATACAAATTTCAAAATTAAAGATTTATTGGCGCCCTTTTGAGCTAGCGCCCTTGGCAACTGCCCAGATGCCAACCCGTTGTTACGCCACTGATGAAAAGAAAGCTCATTATTTAAGATGACATTTGAAAGGTACTATTTCTTCATCTTTTAATTATTGGAGAGGCCATAAGAACATTTCTTGGCATGAAACCTGTTTAAAACGTATAATTTTTTATCGACCAGGTCTTGGTAAGTGATTAAATGAGGTATTCTGTGTATGAATTTAGATGGCACACTTTTGTGTTTTAAAATGTGGGCTTGTAACTCATGCTACTATTTTCTATGATTAGCGGTTTTTATTAACAAAATTTTCATTTATTAGATAAATATTGCACGAGTCCATTTACTAGTTCTTAAATATCTTGTGTACATTATTGTCGTATTTGAGGGAGTCTAATTGCATTATCATTTGAAACATATTGATTTAATAAATAAAGCAGTGAAAGAATATAGTCTATTTTCTTCTTGAATATTTGTTTGTTTAAATATTATTATTATTGGTACCTAAATGAAAGACAAATTAATGGCCTGTTTTATTATAGTTCATAACATACATTTTCCTGTTAACTTTAGTCCACATTTCATTGAAGAACATCTTGTATATCACTGACATACAAAAAAGCCTTAGAGCACTAAACTTAAATACTGAAGATTGCATGGAAAGGTAAAACCTGGCAGTCAGTATCGTAAGCCTACAAAGAAAATTACAAATTAATATGAGTTCTAAAGGCAGTGTCAGTGCTCAGAAAACAGTCAAGTAAAATTGACTGGTAGGGCAGTGAACAATTGGAAAAATAATAATTTAAAGTTTAAGACTTTTTATCAAGCATGCACTAAAAAGTATAATAATGTAAAACGAGTATTCCTCAAAAGTCATATGCATATGGCTTGCAGAGGAATTACTCGCTTAATATTTTCAATACTTTTTTCTTTCTTTCGTAGGCCCTTAAAACATTTCATAGACCTCTATGCATGGTGCCAAATATATAATATGGCTAAAGCAGCCACAGCAGTCAGCCTAAACCTGTCTGTATGATTCTTTGGAATGGAGGAAAATTTTCTCATCTATTGACACTATAGATATAACTATAACTGTTCAGAAATGCAATAGCTAAAACCAATCTTCCCTCTAAGGTCCGTGTGCAAAATAACAAACTAATTTGCAAAGTTGTACAGCATACGTTTTTTGTTGTGTAAAATGTTCGCACCACAAACAAAGATATTCTTATCTAAATCTGCTGCGAGGTACTTCTTAACTTCAGCCCGGCGTCGTTCAGACATCTGCGCAGTCGAGCAGCTTAAAGGGAAGATTGGCTATAAACATTATTCAGATAGGTTATATGAGGAAAACCAGTCTGCAATAATGTTCCATCTAATGTGCATTCGTCTGTGTGGAAAATTTTAAAAATAAAAACAGGTGTGCTGATTTGATCAGCATTAGGGCTGTTATCGATTAATTTAAATTTAATCATTAACTTTTGAAAAATTATCGATTAATTAATCGATAATTTCGATTAAAGCCAAAAATAGAAGTTTATGACGTCATTAAACGGAACATTTCTACCTGACATTGAAAATTAAGAATATTTTGAACTAAATTTTATGACAATGTGTTGATACTTGATCGGATGTTTGTGCTGTAGGTCAGCGATGCATTTGATCCTTTAAAAGAGATTTGTTTATAGCAGTGAACACAATAAACTTTTTCACCATCTTTGACTTTGCCATCCGCAGTCAGCTAGCTTGAAAACAAAATTTTTGCTTAACTTTCTAGTTATATGTTTAAATTTAACTGCGCTGATGTTGTCAGCCATGTTTTAATTTACGTCTGCCGGTCCACATAAAGTAATAAAATAAATTATAATATTACGCGGGAGAAGTTTGTACCTAAAAAAATTACTATTAATAATTAATTATTTATGAATACATTTTTTTTTAAACACTGATATTATATTATTCTTGTCAAAATTTGCTGCTCGTTAATTCTAAACTGCTGCATGGTGTTCGTCGGATACCTGCACGGCCTTGTAGCTGCGCATCTTAAGGGGAACTTTGCCAAGGGTTACTCACTCTATCAAGCGAGATTTGACATTAAAAAATCAGTCAGAAATCTAATGGAATAAGTCTATGACTTTAAAATTTGTCTAATTAAAATCGGTTGTCATTAAACGAAAAAATTAAATCACAAAAGTTGCAAGAATGTCTTAGATAATACCCTTAGAGACTAATTCATATTCCAACTCTAACAAAATTGGGGTAAACTTGAACGCTTGTCCCATTAAAAATAGGCTTTAAAATAAAAACAAGCCTTAAAAACAAAGTTTTTGACTAAAAATCCCTCATATATGAGACAAAACTAAAAGTATTGATTATGTTCAATATAACACCCACTACGCGACAGACCCCTGTGACATCTCGAGGCCCGGAGTCAAACTCCAGTGACCCGTGGAGGTCATCTATAGCAGACGCTAGACATGCTACATAGAGATACATGGAGATAAACTGATAAACTAAAAATTCATTAATTTAATTATGGTGCATTCGATCGATCTGAAATTTTGATACAATCCATTGTTGGGTGACACAAGTCTATGTGCACAATGTCAGTTTGCTAGCATCACGGGAAGTGGGTAATTTTTAAATCCCTAATATTAACTTCACGGCCCTCTCTGTCTTGGGCGGGCGGAAAATCAAAAGTAAAAAATGACCAACTTCCCGTGAAGGCATCGAGCTAAAATTTGGCACACGGACCCGTGTCACCTAACAATGCATCGTATCAAAATTTCAGATCGATCGAACGTACCGTAATTAAGTTAATGCATTTTTAGTTTATCTATATAAAACTTAATAAAAATATATGTAGAAGTCGCTATTGTTTACATTTTACGGGTCACTTGACTTCACTTCGTGTTTTAACCAGGTGTACCGGCGTGCTTTTGTTTACATTTTAAGTGTCACGGTGAGCTCGGTCCAGCGATCGGTGACCAGACCTTTCCCCTCTCCCACCCCCAGGGGTTATAAAGCAAAGGAAAGTTAAGACAGATTCAGTCTGTAAATGTTTGTCGCTTTTGAACATAATCAATACTTTTAGTTATGTCTCATATATAAGGGATGTATAGTCAAAACTTTGTTTTTACGGGTTTGTTTTATTTAAATCCCTTATTAGCCTTATATTAATTTCAACGCCGTCTCTGTTTTGGGCGGGCGGAAAAACAAAAGTTAAAAATGACCCACTTCCCGTGAAGCCATCGAGCTGAAATTTGGCACATGGATCCGTGTCACCTAACAATGCATCTTATCAAAATTTCAGATTGATCGAACGTACCGTAATTAAATTAATGCATTTTAAGTTTATCTCTATACGAGGTATGTAATTCAATTTCACGGTGTTTTTATTTCACGTGACAGCTCAGTAAAAAGTATATGTAGAAGTCGCTATTGTTTACATTTTACGGGTCACTTGACTTCACGCCAGCAATCGGTGAACATATCTCGTGTTTTAACCAGGTGTACCGGGGTGCTTTTGTTTACATTTTACGTGTCACGGTGAGCTCGGTCCAGCGATCGGTGACCAGACCTTTCCCCTTCCCACCCCCACCCCCGGGTTAAAAGCAAAGGGGAGTTAAGACAGATTCAGTCTGTAAATATTTTTCGCGTTTGAACATAATCAATACTTTTAGTTATGTCTCATATATAAGGGATTTAAAGTCAAAAACTTTGTTTTTACGGGTTTGTTTTATTTACTTTTGTTTTTTCCGCGGGTTTGACCACGACAGAGAGAGATCACGACAAGACAGTGAAGTTAATATAAGAGATTTAATAACGGAAATTTTGCAAAAATAATTTTATAATTTTCTAGTATATTTTATATAACCCCAAATGAAACTTACAATAAACCTAATATCAAATTCATAGTCTGTAAAATAAATGGTGAAACTTTTAAAAGCTTGTCCGAATTTAATCGGTTAAAAATAGAACAAAACAATTGAGATCTAGATCTAGAAGAAAAAACAAACAACTTCATAGGCATTTAAAATAAAATAGAATGAAATGGATAATGTGATTTCTTTGAATCTATTTACATTTATATATCAATATGCTAGAGAGGGGAGTGACCACGAAGCCTGGCCCACATGCTTTGGTCTCTTTGGAAGGGGAAAGATAAATGAGAATGGACAGAGGCTCCTGGAACTGTGCTGCTCATGAGGCTTGTGTGTGACCAACACTTTCTTCAAGTGCAAGGATATACACCCAAGTATCTTGGAGACACCCTCAATCGCGCCAATGGCACCAGCTGGACCTCATCATCACCAGGCGTGCACAACTGGCTAGCGTCCTAGTCCTACTCACCCGCAGCTATCACAGTGCCGACTGCGACACGGATCACTCCCTTGTAGCCAGCAAGGTACGAATAATGAGGGAAGACTCGTACCATACCAAGAAAAAGGGATGCCTATCTTGTGGAAAAGCCCCTGGGAATGATAATATACCGCCAGAAGCTCTAAAGAGTGGCAAGACAGCTTTACTCCAACCATTGCATGCGCTTCTGTCCCTCTGCTGGGAGCAGGGCTGCATCCCCCAGGACCTAAAGGATGCAAATATAGTGACACTATATAAGAACAAGGGCGATAGAAGTGACTGCAATAACTATCGCGGCATCTCACTCCTTAGCATTGTAGGAAAGGCCTTTTTATTATTATTATTATTTGTTCACTTAAATAGCCTGAAGCTGGGCTCACAGCGCTTTACAAACATGTTCAACAACTAGTCTACATAAAACACATTGCACTCTAAATCTTCCTAAACATAGTTAAACACACAAAAGTTCATATAAATGTTCAGAAATGGACACCTCACCGTCATAGACTGTTAATCTGATGGAGTAAAGAATGTTCTTAGCGAAACAGGAATCCATGATGAAGATCCTGATACAGAAATAATAACAAGACTAAATACACACAATTAAATCAAGAGTTCAAGGCTATGCATGCCTGTTAGGCGTAGCCTCGTTCTAAAAATTCCACCAAGAATTTTAATCGCAATGGTCGTCCCGTTGTTCGTTGTAGGGGGCCATCCAAATATTACGTACGCGGGGAGGGGGGTCTTAAATTTACGGCATTTTGCGTATGCATGCGTACGGGGGGGGTCTCGACTGAATGTGTACGTACGCACAACAAATTTAATTTGCATAACACTAAGCATAGAAACGTAAACCGCTCTGACTGCAAACGTCATTCCAGACCGAATGAGTCAATACTGATATTGATATGTAATGTTTTATAATTTATTGTAAACGAAATTTTGAACTTTTAATTACTTGGAAGTAATTAACATTTCATTCATACCATACGTTTACACATTAAAATATATCCGTCTGATTTATATTTCCATTTCTTGAAATTAGAAAAGTTTCTCTTTCGCCCACCGGTGCCTTAGCCGTTATAAACACACAACGCGACGGGGATTTCACGCACCTAGTGGAAAATGCTGTCTACATATTTGTGACGATGTGTGATGTGGGGGAGGGGGTGTTAGAGAAATGTGACGTCACATCAAAACTCACAACTTTAAATAAAAGTTCCACTTAAATATTTGATTTGTTACATGGTGTTTAACATGACTTCACACGTGTTACGATATTAGAATGCCAGCCTACACTAAATAAATACTTAAATGACGAAAAAGGTGATTTTAAAATGCTCTTTTTCAAATAGAAAGTACAGCTTATATGGGGGTGGGGGCGCAAAGCTTTGTGACGTCATATTGGAGGGGGTGGTTCTAAGTTTTTGTGACGACGTTTGACGAGGGGAAAAATCTGCCAAATTCGCGTGACGTCATTTATGGACTCCGTAAATGACGTTACGCACCTAGAGGGGGGAGGGGGTCGACCATTTGTGACGAAAGGGAGGGGTAGTTTAAGAAATGTCACGTCACATCAAAACGCGTAACTTAAAATAAAAGTTGTAGTTAAATATTTGTTTGTTTACAATTTATTCAATGTGGTTTTACATGGGCTTCCCGCGTGTTACGATATTAAAGTCCAGCCTTACATTAAATACATACTTAAACTTAAATGACTAAAAAGTGATTTGATACATGCTAATTTTTTTTTATTGGGGGGGATTTTTATGACGTAATATTGGAAAAGAGGGGGGGTCTAACTTTTAGTGGTGACGTGGGGGGGGGGAGCGAAAATCGTCTATAATCCCGGGACGTCATTAATGGACGGCCCAAAAGCTTTGACACCCCCCCCCCAAAAAAAAAGCCGCATATTCAAATATTTTAGTGCGCATTTTGATGTGACGTCACATTTCTTAAACACCCCCCTCGTCACAAATGCGTGACCTTCTCCCCCACCCCCTTTTTAGGCGTGTGACGTCATTTATGGACGGCTTCAAAGAGTAAAACCAATATCTTCTTTCTGACTCCGGCTTAAATTTTTTTTTCAAAAAACGGGGGGAGGGGGGGTGAGCGAATTTGTACGTACGTATGGGGGGGGGTCCCGAAAATGTACGGGATGCAACGGGGGGGGGGTCAAAATACGAATTTTGTACGTACTTAATATATGGATGGCCCCTAGTCTGTTTCAATTGTAGTCTGTATCACTTCCATCAGGTTGAACCGAGTCACCTTGTAGCGAGAGTTCCCTCTTTTTTTCCACTCTTGTAATAAGTTACACACGCTAAGACAACGCTCAAGTCAACGAAAGAACGCGCTCTACTGAAGATAACGTTGTTCGATTGTAACTTCCGGATTAATAGTAATAGTATTAAACAGCCACAAAATGACAAGTCCAAGTAAAATACAACACCAGACGGGCATAGAGTGAGTTCAATTCGATGATCGATTCCTTGATATGATATCTTTAATTTCCTCATTTTACATTTGTACGTTGTACATTTCTCCAGCGCTAGTTTATTCTTGCATTTCTAGACAGCAGAGAAATTAAGGTTCCACCATTTTGATCAACTTCCGGTCTGTTTTTTACCGTATCATACTAACACGACTGCAGAGTTTAGCCTCCCGAGTTTATCCAGAATCTCAGTGCTGTTTCCTGGCTGGTCGATCTACCATCGACATGGTGTTCTCCATACGGCAGCTCCAGGAAAAATGCAGAGAGCAGGAGATGCCACTGTACATTGCCTTCGTGGATCTTACGAAAGCCTTTGATTTTGTCAGTCGCAAAGGGGCTATTCCAAATCCTTGAAAAAATCGGCTGTCTCCCACGCCTACTTGCCATCTTCAGACAGTTCCTTGAAAATATGAAGGGCACAGGGCCTTAAAATACCAGAAGTATCTGATATAAAATCACATAGATTTCCATCTCTTTTCTTCAATCAGTCTGTGAAAGTTGAAAACATACTACCTAGATAAGCAAAAGCACACACAATTCTTCCATATGATATATATTGTCCAGCTATTCAGTTGCTAATGTTTGAACGTATCTGTAAAATCTGTCACCTTTATGTTGCTTCGCAAGCCATGTTAAATTAAAGAAGCACGTTAAACAGCACCAACACTGCATGCCTGGGCCCAGTCAAATATTACATGCACCCCAACAGCAAAGAATTCGTCCAATGCGAGTGGCAGCCAAAAGACAGAGAGAGAGAGAGCTCATTGCTTTATTGCTTATGGAGAGACTAGCAACAAAGCCCGTCCAAGGACGGGAATGAGTGCAGGGTGACCTGTGAAGTTCATGGTACATTACCCACCCCCGTCCGTCCAGAGACCCTACCTCCCCCCACACCGCGGTCTGTCCAGAGACCCTACCCCCTACACTGCGGTCTTACCAGAGACCCTACCTCCCCCCAACACCGCGGTCTGTCTCGAGACCCTACATTCCCTCCATCGCAGTTTGTCGAGAGATCGGCCGTCTTGACCGCCCATACATGTGTATCACTTCAAAATATACAATACATTATAGTTACAACATTACCCACGCCTGTCTGTCCAGAGACTCTACCTCCCCAACACCGCGGTCTGTCCAGTGACCCTACCTCCCCCCACACCGCTGGTCTGTTCAGAGACCCTACCTTCTCCCACCACAACGTGATCTGTCCAGAGATATAATAAATAACCTGGGAAAAAAAAGTTGTTTATTACAAATCCCAACGCGCACCTCTCAAAATAAACTCTTTGGAAAAAAAAACTGCACCAAAAATAACTCTTTTTGAACGTCGCTAAATATGTAAATGAGACCTAGTTTTTCTCTGCCAGTGATTGGCTGTAGGAGTCATGTGTGTTTGAGGGACCAATCGCTATCGATGCCCGGACAGAAAATTGTCATGACGGACAGAACATAACATTTTATTATATAGGGTTATTATATAGGATGACAGACAGAACATAGCCTTTTATTATATAGGATATAGGATGACGGACAGAACATAGTCTTTTATTATATAGGATGTTCAGTGCAGAATGGCTAAATGATGGATGGCCACATCAATAACTTTTTGATACCTTTGATTTTCATCAGGTTCACCACCCACATACATAATAAGAATCGGTTTGATCAACTTGTTGCTTGGATCCTTTGTAACAATGCCAAACTCTTCCAATTCAAGTAGCCTTTCATAGTACAGTCCATGGCCATAAGCTGATGATGAGCAATGCTTGCCTGATCTGATGGATATGTAAGTTGGGCCTGCATATGTTACTGTTACAGCTTCGGGTTTACCTAAGCTGTCTTTTTGGATTTCAATGCCAGCATAAACAGATTGTATGAGTTTGTGTCTAGATGCTACTACCCAGTCGTGATCAGGCAATGTAACGCGGTATTCGACATGCATTAAAAGTGGAGCTTGCTTGTTAGCTGCTGTCCCTCCAATGGGGACTCTGGCTTTGTCATCTTGACTGATGAAGCATACATCTTTAGGTCTCAACAAAGAAGCAACTTCTTCTAGGTGATTCAAAGTAGATGTAGAAAAACTACCATCAATGTGTTTTGATTGTAAATCATTTTGTGCTCGCGAATTAACTTCACTGGTACAGTTGTTACATGGCGTTTGCCTTCCGATGATAAACTTCGTTTTGGCAAAAGCCGAGTATAAACAGTGCTTCTACTTATTTGTAAACCTTGAATCTTTAATTGTTCTGTCAAATCATCGAGATTTCTAGCACTACGATAAATATCACTCTGTCTTTTGTCGTGAGCAGCAGACCCATACAATACAATGTCAACAATGATTTTTAAAAGGAGCGGCTGATCTTCTTCAATTGTTGGTCGACCAGCTTTCTGTCGGATCTTCAATTTGCTGCTGACGTCAGGATTTTCAGCACAAATTTGCGCTTAAGTTTTCTTTTTCTAGCTTATCAACCTTCTTTTTTTTTAGTTCCTTTTTCTGATCTGAGCTTAAAACACCACTTTCTTTTCGTTTATACAAGCCAATCAAATTGATAATATTTTATTAAATTAACACTTTATTTTTCTAATCGTTTTATCCTGTTAAATTTTCTTGATATCGTGTATTAAAAAAATGTTTTTTTTAAAAAAAGTATTGCGAAATAGTAGTAAAATTGAAAAAAGTAGTAAAAAAGGTTTCTTCAAAGCGCGGGGCCCCGAAAAGCGCGGGGCCCAAGGCGGTTGCCACGTTCGCATTGCCTTAAGGCCGGTGTCACGAAATAAAGTCTCCCCCAAAATAAAGTCTCCCCCCGGAGAGTTTATTTTAAAACAAAGTCGCCCCCGGAGACTTTGTTTTAAAATGAAGTCTCCGGGTTAAAATAAACCCTCCCCTTAATTATTGGAAATTATAAATAATTGTTTTATTAAACTTTATGACTTAAAACATAATTTGTATTTGTTCTACATTCATTTCTGTATGATTATTGGAAATTGATCAATCTTAAGCTTTGTCAGGGGCGTAGCAATTTGCGGGCTAAGTGGGTGTATGCCCGTATAGACACATATTTAGAGTAGGTTAATTGCCCACAGTTATTTAAAAGAATATCAGACAAATGAACTGAAATACAAAGATGATCAAGTAATACGAGTATGTGACACCGATATTTTGGAACAAGAATTCACTCTTTACGTTTGTGGGTAGATCATGTGTTAAGGACCTAAACGAAATTACCGATTTCTATGTGTGCATTAAAATAATTTCAAAAACATTATTACTGTCTATTATCGGTAGCGTTTACTAAAGTTACTGGAGAAAATTTAACAAATCAAATGTAGCCAAGGTTTTTAAATTTAGAAAATAAAGTAAAAAAACAGGTTACACGATTAAACAATCGGTGTCTTAGCTAGGGTTGGTGATACCCATTGCGTTAAATTCACAATATAACCCAGATCAAAGTATTGTGGAGATCTGGGTTGAGATGAGGCGCTTAGCTAGCTTGAGATTCCCGTTTAGGTGTGCCGCTGAATTAGTTAGGCATAAGGTCAATGACCTTACGGAATGTTAGAATCCTGGAGACTTAATGGGTAACACAGAGGTGGGCTTGTTTATTGATGAAATGTGACAGGAAAACATGAAGCGTCTTTTGTTGAGCGGGTAAAGACTAGCTATATGTCTTAGTAGATAGATTGCTTCAAGGTGGGCACGTATTGGCCATTTAAGTTGTCTTTCGAGTCATAGTTAGCTGAGGTATGAAGAAGTCTGCTTAGGAAAACTTCACGTTCTAAGCAAACGGTGGTCAAACCGCAGTTCGCGAGCCGCATGCGGCTCTTCTGTGTTCACATTGCGGCTCGCGTGCAATTTATGAAAGATATATTAAAAGGATTACTGAAAGATTTCCAAGCCAGGTTTTATGACTCATAATGCTTAAGTGCAACTCTCAACAATTTTTAAATATTTTAAAACGGCTCTCAATTACTAAGGGTCTGGTCACCTGTAGTCTAATGAGTTATTATAATGTAATAATCACGCAAAGGGAGGCATTAGGGAGTATAATATATATGAGTGTGTATGTGTGTATGTATGAATTTATGTATGTACGTATACATATATGTATGTATGTATGTATGTATGTATGTATGTATGTATGTATGTATGTATGTATGTATGTATGTATGTATGTATGTATGTATGTAATCATGTATGTATGTATGTATGCATATATGTATGTATGTAATTATGTATGCATATATGTATGTATGTGTGTATGTGTGTATGTGTGTATGTATGTATGTATGTATGTATGTATGTATGTATGTATGTATGTATGTATGTATGTATGTATGTATGAATGAATGAATGTATGTATGTATGTATGTATGTATGTAAGCATGTATGTATGTATCTTTGCATATATGTATGTATGTAATTATGTATGCATATATGTATGTATGTGTGTATGTGTGTAAGTATGTATGTATGTATGTATTTATGTATGTATGTGTGTGTATGTATGTTTGTATGTATGTATGTACGTACGTATGTATGTATGTATGTATGTATGTATGTATGTATGTATGCATGTATGCATGTATGTATGTTATGTATGTATGCATGTATGTTGAATATTTTGTTGAATAATTTTTTTTAAATATTTGAAAGATAAATTTTGCAATACATGTACTAGTTTTTGTAATGAAAGTATTGATCATTTTTTTAAAAAGAATCTTTTCTCACTATGCGATTTGCAATTGTAGCTTAATTGTTATCCTCGAAGTATTTTATACCTACTAAAAGGAAAATAATGACCTGTAGTTGTGATTCTCTTGTGTTAATACTCTTTTTTTTTATCTCCTAAAGCTTTCTAATATTTTAGAATATCTAGCAATATAAATAGTAAAATCAAAATACCATTTAAAGACTTTGTAAAATATGTTAACGGATAGATACAATTTTCTTAATTATTTTTTCTCTTATGGACACAACTCTAGATTGGGCTGTCCAGTCCATAATGTCATAATTAGTTTAGACACTCTAGAAAGGGGCGGTATAAATTATAGGCAGAAAATTTAATGTTAGTCATGAATATTGGAGCCAACGTCTAAATTTTTTGTAACATGCGTAAAATGCTTTGAAATTTTAATATATTCGTTGTATTTAAAACTGTTATGGCATTTAAAAATTCAAATTCATAAAGAAAAATAATACACGTGTACAGTAAAAGATAATTTCACAATCGTGATATGAGATAATCTATTCGTGCATGGTGATGTTATGAAAATAAGGTTCAATAATTGCGCTGTATTTCTGAATGTTTAAAAAATAATTTAATTTTAAAAATCTATGTCTGTGTGTGTACGCAAACTTTTGACTAAATAAAAGTAACTGAAACTGAAATCACATTTATTCCGTACAAAGCATTTGTAATATCTAACACACACACACACACACACACACACACACACACACACACACACACACACACACACACACACACAATACACATACTATAATATATAAATATATATATATATATATATATATATATATATATATGTATATAAGCTCAATATGTCACCCCCTCACGACTAAACCCATAGTCCTCCTCCGAGTCTTCTAGTGTCAAATAACGGGAACAAACTTAATTTTAGATTTTGTTTTACCCCTTGTGATAGTGTCAGCTAGTGCAGTCAGCACCACCAGTACCCCCCCCCCACCTCCATTGACGCCTCGCCTCTGCGTCTCACAATAACAATGCATAGCCCACAGAGTTTTTTAAAAAAAAGACTTTATAATCAGGTCAGAAGTTAAACAGGTCAGTGTCGTAGCCCGATTTTTGTTCCCTTCGTGCGGTTACTTAATTTGGTCACTCCCACCCTTTCCCCCCGACTCTAGATATTAAGAAACCTTCTCATCGTCTGAACACCCGACGTTGTACAAACTTACTATTTATAGTAACAACACAAACCCATGCCTATAAAGACATAATCCTTGCTTTATGAAACAAAACAACTGCCTTTTTACACCCCAAAACTGCATGTGCGTCAATTTGTACAGCGGAAAAAAATCAAGTAATTAAGTAATTTTTCAAATTATATCACGCCCCTGAGAAGTGTCAAATGGTATCATCCGCTCCCCCCTCTTATCTCTCTATTTCTACGCCACTACAATAAGTAGTATTACAGTAAACATCTGTGAGTATTATGTCACGCCCATGAGAGGTGTCAAACGGTATGGTCCACACCCCCCTCTTTTCTCTCTATTTCTACGCCACTACAATAAATAGTATTACAGTAAACACGTGTGAATATTATGTCACGCTCCCTGAGAGGTGTCAAACGGTATGGTCCGCACCCCCCTCTTATCCCTCTATTTCTACGCCACTACAATAACTAGTATTACAGTAAACATGTGTGAATATTATGTCACGCCCCTGAGTGGTGTCAAACGGTATGGACCGCACCCCCCTCTTATCTCTCTATATCTACGCCACTACCATAAATAGTATTACATTAAACATGTGTGAATATTACAGCAATACACAAGTAAGTATTCTTTATTCTTTTGATTTTTAATGATCTCTTTGTTTTATATCGAAAGTATGATGGGGGCGAATTTATTTTGGGGGAGACAATATTTTACAGGGTAGGGGCGAAATTATTTTAATCGGGAGGAAAACATTTTCTCCCCCCGGAGGATTTGTTTTAAAACAGAGTCTCCGGGGGGAGACTCTGTATGGGGGA
>CALYLW010001502.1:36658-49959 GCA_944989445.1 Ampullaceana balthica | reverse complement strand
AAACTACATGCACGTCATTTCCTGTCTGAAACGCTGAAATAATAAATAAGAGAGAGAGAGAGAGAAAGAGAGAGAGAGAGAGAGAGAGAGAGAGAGAGAGAGAGAGAGAGAGAGAGAGAGAGAGACAGAGACAGAGAGAGAGACAGAGAGAGAGAGAGAGACAGAGAGAGAGAGAGAGAGAGAGAGAGAGAGAGAGAGAGAGAGAGAGAGAGAGAGGGAGCAAATGACATTAAGTGCCGCCCCATTCTGTGTACGAGGTCAAAAACGTGTTCATTTCAATTCAGTTTCATTGTTGATATATTTCTCAAGATCTTTAAAAAGTGAATAGGAAAATTATCTTAAACATATACGAAAAAATTACATTTGGGGCCCCAGGCCCCGAAGATATTTACATTAGAAATTCAGTGCCCTTAAGTATTTTAATATGGGATACCAAGTCTTTGAATACAAAGCTTGGTTAAGATCCATTCATTTACTTAGTACCTAACGCATAAACTAAATTTTATATGGCTCATATTAGCGAAAAATGACACTAAGTGCCCCAGGGCCCATTCTGTGCAAGACATAAAGTTCAAAACACCTGTTCGTGTCAATATGGATAATAATGGATGCATTTATCACCATTTTTCAAGATCGTTAATAAATAAATGGAGAATAAATTCTTAAACGTTGAAGAAAAATGGCATTTTGGGCCCCCAGGCCCGAAGGAATTGTCCTTAGGAGTTTATGGCCCTATAGTATTTTAATATTGGCTGTCTAATTTGTATATACAAAGTTTAATTAAGATCCATTAATTAACTAATGTTTATATAACTCATATAAGTAAAACTTGACATTATGGGCCCCCCGGCGCCCCATGAGTGTTACATTTCGAAAATAAATAGTAGCCAGTTACCACCCAGGGAGCATATTTAAAAGTCTCAAAAAGGTTCATGACGATCGGATGAAGTGTTTACTCAGCTATTAAGTACATTCACACACACACACACACACAGACATACTTTGAATTTTATATAAATAGATATAGTGAATTAAAATGACATAAAGGGGGCCCTGGCCTATTCGGTGCGAGATGTCAATTTCAAAAACCTTTTAATTTTAATTCAGTTTCATCAGGGATATATTTATCAAGATCGTTAAACAGTGAATGGCAATAATATCTTACCCATATATGAAAAAAGACATTTGGGGCCCCCGGCTCCGAAGAAATTGACATTAAAAGTTCCGAAAACCTTAAGTATTTTAATATGGGCTACCAAGTTTTTGTATACATGTACAAAGTTTGGTTAAGATCCAATCATTTACTCAATAGCTAACGCATAAACTAATTTTTATAAAGCTCGTATAAGTAAAAAAAACGACATTAAAGGCACCAGGGCCCAATTATTGAGGGAAATAAAGTGCGAAACATATGTTCATTTGAATAAATTTCAAAATACATACATTTATTTATATTTCTCAATATCGTTAAAAAATTAAATGGACGATAAAATATTAAACATTTACTAAAAAAGACAGTTTGGGCCCCCTAACCCGAAGGATGAAAATAGGAGTTAAGAGCCCTATCGTAATAAAATATAGACCCTTGAGTTTTATAAATAATAAAATGCTTCAAAATACATTAATTTTCTCAGTATTTTACGCTAATACTAATTTTTATACAGCTAATATAGGAAAAGAACGACATTTAGGGGCCCCTGGGCCCTTTCGTTGAAAGATGTTGATTTCAAAAACCTTTTCATTGTAATTCAGTTTTCTGAAAAATATATTCCTCAGGATCGTGAAAAATTGAATGTGGAAAAATATCTTAAACAAAAAAACATTTACGAAGAAAAGACATTTGGGGCCCCCTGCCCCGAAGGAATGGACATTTGAAGTTTTGTGCCCTTAAGTATTTTAATATGGGCTACCAAGTTTTTGTATTCAAATTTTTGTTAAGATCCATTCATTTACTCCATTAGCTAACGCATAAACTAATTTCTATATAGCTTATTTAAGCAAAAAGACATTAAGGGCCCCAGGGCCGATTCAGTGCAAGATATAAAGTTCCAACCAACTGTTCATTTCAATTTGTATAATAATGGATACATGTGTCGTTATTTGTCAAGATTGTTAAGAACTGAATGGTGAATAAAATCTTAAACGTTTAAGAAATGGGAATATTTGGGCCCCCAGCCCCAAAGGAATGTCTATTATGAGTTCAGTGCCCTATAGTATTTTAATATTGGCTATCAAGTTTTTATATACAAAGTTTGGTTAAGATCCAACAATTTACCCAGTAGCTAGCGCTTAAACTAATTTTTATATAGCTCATATAAGCAAAATATTACATTTTGGGCCCCCGGTGCCCCATGAGTGTTAAATTTAGAAACAAAAGTTGCCAGTTACCATCCCAGGTGCGTACTCAACAGTCTCCAAAAATTTCACGACGATCGGAGGAATGGTTTAGTCAGCTATAAAGGATATGCACACACACAGACATACTTTGATTTATATATATATATACTAGAAAAATACCCGCACCTTGTAGCGGGAGTGTGCTGACCCTTTATCCAAGTATTAGTTGCTGGTTATTACAATTTTTATTTGCCAAGTTAAATTGCAGATTCATCTATTTAGTTAAAATCTTATGAGAAACAGAGATATTCCATTTTAACGCGTGAGTTGTTTTCACTTAATGCAGTGCCTTTTAACATAACCTTACTATTTAAAAGATATGATTTATTAAATAATGATTCTTGTCGACCATAATAACTAAATTTACAATTTCATTCCCACTTGTACAAAATTAACATAACTTATAGGTTTCCGAAAGAGCTCTACCACCCTCGTCACTCAAAAATTTAATATATAATTACGAAACTGCATCGTATCACAATTGTAAGTTATATAATATTTGTAACCACGTCTATGAGATAAAGAAAATGTGGCACTATCCCTTTAAAGGGCAAAAGCTAAGTGACTCATAGCGCAAATAAACTTTCTAAAATATTTTTTTTTAAACCGGTCGTATTAAAATGATATTAAAAAAATGTGCACACCATATTTAGACAATATAGAAAGCTGGCCGCATAAAATAAAGTCTTGTTATAAAGTAAATGTACTGGACTAAAATAACTCTTCCTTTTGACGTATTCATAATTGTTGTAACAGGGAAATAATAAATAACATTTTTATGTCTCTATATTTTACGATTTATATTTACGGTTTATAAGCAATGAGTATAATTTCAAAAAAGAATCTTTTTTTTTGTTCCCTATTTCGGATAAGGAATCATATTTTGTAATTTATATTCAATGCCTTCACTCTACCATGCGGCCACGTAGACATAATGAATTTTGAGCTTTTTAAAGTATAGAGACCCTGGGTCTCTATAACCACAGAATTCTGGGGATAACGTTCAACGTTATTCGCAGAATTCTGGGGATAACCACTCCGTTTATAAAATCAATGACCAAAACCAGTTCTCAGTTAGTTTTTCGACGTTCGGTGATCTTGAACTTATTTTCCAGTTAGAAACTGAAAGTATAAAAAAATAGCATCCTATTATTTCCTTTTAAATAATTATTTCTTGAAAAAGTTGATCCATAATTTATAGCCTAAATAACGGCGGTGGTAGTTAAACTTAGCAACATTCTTTCTCAAGTTTCTTTTTTTTATTTTATTTCATACCCTTATTTAGCCCTGTACCACATCCTACGGCTGCATGGGCAGGGGCTCACCGCGTCTTACCAACTAAATAGTTTTATTCCTCCCTGTTAAATATCTATTTCCAACTACTTGAGAAAAGGCATTGCACTCTCAATATTCCTAAACATAGTTAAATTCACAACATTAGATTTAAACATGTCCAGACGTGGGCGGATATCCGACATAGACTGGTAGTTTTCTGGAGCGTGTTTAGCGCATTTCATCTCATGTCCGCCTAAACAGGTCTCCCAGACAAAAAGATTGACCTTATCATAGACACAGTGGGTCAATAGACCGAGCGCCGACAGAGTTGATATGCAAATGTCTGTCTCTACCAGTACCAGGTACGCCTCAGGAAAACGTTTCATCAATGAACAGTTCTTCAAGGCTACATACGAGATTACATGTTATAGAATGACATATGTAAAATAAATTATCTGCTTATCTTATCTATTACAGACGCTCCTTCTATACAGTTGACTATTGCGGTCTACTTTCCGATAAGAACGTATTGGTAAGTGAAGCAGCGTTCACAGGCCACGGCCATGAGGGACCACGCTATTACCAGCCGCCTTTGTTTCTCTAACTAGAGTCAGGTACCAAATCGGAGCTGGGTGGACTCAGGGACACCCTTGGTTGACCCCTTGAACAGATCCCTGCCTTCACACAGATTCGAACCCGTGACTCTCGGTACGCCAGCCGAGCACGCATGCCTTGCTTTCAGTCAGTATGCTCAGTTGCAATTTTATTTTAATAATTTTATAAAAATGTTTTGATTTTATTTATTATAGCTGAAATTTTGTGATTGTCCGCTTTCCTGGTGAATATACGTTTCCTCTTAAAAAGACAAAAGAAATTTAAACGAGAAATTCTTGACTTAACCCGAAAAGTTGTAGCCACAAAAGCACGAATATTACGAGCGTGAAAAGTGATGTAGTGTTCACAAGTTTTTAGCCACCACTAACGAGCAGGGGAATGTGTGGCCAGCACAATGCCCCAGGGGCCTTGCCAGTACCTGGGCTCGAACCCCCGACTCGGTATCTGTCTCGGATCGATAGTCCAGTGCGCCACCACTTAGACCATCGCGCCAAGAACAAATTCATGAGTTTTCAATAAGTCTAAACACAGCAAACATTACAGCTAAACAACACGCTAGTGACGTCATCCTGTTATACGGGTTGGCATTCATGCCTGGCATGGGTTGCCTGTAGAAAAGAAGAAGAAAAAAAGAAGGAAAACCAACACACTGTCAACAGTCAAAACTATAATTTAAAAATGTGCGGCCATACACTAACAATGAATAAGCGAAGACGCAATCATCTTCTAAATTGAGATAGCGCCTGTTATATCTGAGATAGTCCATGTTCTCAGATGTTGTTAGAATATTTTTTTTAAATTCACTCAAACTACATAGTCTCATTTTAAGGATGGAAAATAAACACAATCAAACTCTGGTTGATGCAATACATTCATCTATCCTATATGACTAAAATACAAAATACAGAAACAAATTGTGCAATGAAAACAATCAATTTGAATGTATTATTAAAAAAATCCCTGAAATGACTGACGGGCATCCCGTAAGAAAGAGGTCGGCGAACAGAGGTAAATAACCTCGTCTGGGATCAAAAAGGGAATTCTTGGGGGTAATGCAGACTCATTTGGGACATATAACATCCACTACAATCCACTAGATATATTAAAATACGTCATGTGTACGTGTACGCTTGGAACATATGCCCATTATTATCTTATCTTATCTTATCTTATCTGTTTACAGACGCTCCTTCTATACAGATGATTATTGCGTCCTACGCATGGGGGACGCGGTGGTCGAGTGGCAGCGCACTGGACTGTCGTACCGATGGTCACGGGTTCGAATCCGTGTGAAGGCAAGGGTCTGTTCCTCGGGCCTAGGGCGTCCCTGAGTCACCCCGCTCCGAATGGGTACCTAACTACGTTAGGCGGCTGGGTAATGCGTGGAACCCACAAAGCCGTGGCCTGTGAATGCTGCATCACTTGCCAACGGATCATCTGTCATGGTCTGTGGACGCAACTATCTTCTGCATAGAAGGAGCGTCTGTATAGATAAGATAAGATACGCTTATCTATGGTTTGTGTTTAGTCCTGCATTTTTATTAGAGATTTAAATGTTTATAAAGTGTTGGTTTTCCTGGATTCTTCAGGCAACCCATTCCACGCCCGAATTCCGGACGGGAAGAAGGAAAACTTGTATGTGTTTGTTCTTGCATACGGAATAAGAAAGGTGTTTTTATCCTTATGTCTATCTGAGGGTTGTATTAAGTTATCTTTGTGTTGTATTTCTAAATTAGAATTAATTGCTTTATGTATGATTACTACTTTGCTCTTGGTTCTTCTATCCTCTAGTGTTTCAAGGTTTAATGATTTAACTAATGGTGTTATTCTTGTCAGTTTCGAATATTCTCCAGTAATGAATCTGGCAGCTCTTTTTTGAATTTGTTCTAGTTTATCAATGTTTTCTTTGGTGGATGGGTCCCATACAGAAGATGCATATTCTAGTACAGGTCTCACCAAAGTGAGGTAGCATTTTAGTTTTATATCTCTATTACATTTGTTAAAGTTCCTTTTTATAAAGCCTAAGGTTTTGTTTGATTTTTTAATAACTTCATTGTCATGGGGATTCCATGATAGTTTCTCATTTATTAAGACTCCTAAGTATTTTGCATCTTTAGTTTGGGTCAGTTCTTTTCCATGAATGTAATATTTTGAATTTATTTGTTTCTTTTTCTTTGTTACTCTTAACAGTTGACACTTTTCTGGGTGGAAAGACATACTCCAGTTAGTTTCCCATTTTATCAATTCATCTAAGTCTTTTTGTAAAATTTTGCTATCTTGTTCTGATTTAATTGTTCTATAGATTATACAATCATCAGCAAATAACCTAACTTTTGTACCTGTTGAGATGTTGTTGGGTAAATCATTTATATAAATTATAAAGAGTAAGGGACCTAGTACAGTTCCTTGTGGAACTCCTGAGTTAACCTTTATTGGTGCAGATTTAGATCCATTAATTATTACAGTTTGCTCCCTGCCCAAAAGGAAGTCTTGGATCCAGTGATGTAAGGAACCTGAGATTCCAAAGTAGTTAAGTTTTTTAAGTAAACTAAGGTGGTGAACTTTGTCAAATGCTTTTGAGAAGTCTAGTAATATTGTATCTATTTGATCATTTTTGTCTAAGCCTTTTGATAGTTCATCTATTAAACCTATTAATTGTGTTTCACATTATCTGTTTTTTCTAAAGCCGTGTTGATGTGGGCATAGGGCATTATATTTGTCAAGGTGGTTAACTATTCTACTATATATTATGTGTTCTAGTAATTTACAGGTGATACTAGTAAGTGATACAGGCCTGTAATTACCAGGGTCTGATTTATCCCCTTTCTTAAACAGTGGAGTTACGTTAGCTAATTTCCAATCCTGGGGCACTTTACCCTGGTTTAGAGAGGCTTGAAAGAGAACTACAAGGATTGGGGACAGTTCATTGCTTAGTTCTTTTAATAATCTTGCAGGCAAATCATCTGGGCCAGTAGCTTTGTTTATTTTTAAGTTTTTTAGGAGTGAATGTATACCTATCTCATCTACAGTTATGTTACCTATTTCCTCCATTTTATTTAAATTTATTAAAACGTCCTTGTCGCCTGAGGCAGAAAAAGATGATGCAAAATATGTGTTAAGGATATTAGCTTTAGTTTCATTATCATTATAGGTTTTATTATTTGAGCCTTTTAGTGTGGCTATTCCTGAAGGTTCCATTTTTTTAGATTTGATAAAGGACCATAAGTTTTTATTGTTATCTTTGGTAATTACATTGTTTATATATTCATTTTGGAGGTTTCGACTAAGTTTTTGTGTCAAGTGTTTAATCTTTAAGTATTTTTTGTGTATCCTATATGAATAGGTAGCTTTATATTTCTTAAATAAGTTCTCTTTTAGTTTGCATAGCTTTTTCAATCTAGAATTGAACCAGCATTTGTTAATTTTATTTGATGTTAGTTTTGTTGGAACATTATTGAACCGGTTCCTTCCAGAAAATGTTTTTTTTTAAATTTGACAACTACGTAAGTAGATTTCTTACCTACGTGCTATACGAAGACACCTAAATCTACCCTACTTTGATTTATAGTGACACGAGTGACAATAATCTTAATCCACATGACTTGTCTGTATCACAAATCCTTTCTGTAATATTTAAAATTAATGCCTTAAAAACTGAGCTAAGAAGAAAAGTTGTTTTGTGCTCCTCTCGAATTGCCATGTCAAGAATTTCATGCATTCAATAAAGTTAATGAATACTTGACTAATTTTAAATGGGCTCATTTATTATTATATCTAGATTCTAGAAGACTAAAATGGCCAGGGGCATTTGACCAAAAACCAATCGAACAATTATATCAAACTTAAAACGTTTTTAATTCTATCAAATAGATTCCCTCCCCCCTCCCCTTTTAAAGAAAAATGATATTCCGTGTCGTTTTGACTTAAAATATCTACACATAATCCTATTCAGATCATTTTTAGACACTTGTCATGCTTGTAAAACTCACCAGTAGCATTTTCGGGGGTGGGGGGGGGCTAACGACGCTCCCCCAAATCCCCGAGTCATGTGAGCAGGACCTTGAGTCTGGGGGTTGGGGGGGGGGTAACGCAAACATAAACTTGTATATTTTGGGGTAACGGGCAAAAAAATTCGACGACTCCTCCCATGAGAGAACCAAACGGAGCTGCGGTTACATCACAAATGCTTTGATGTCAACATCAAACGACGCAGTGTAACAATTTCATACGTTATCTTGTGGATTCTCAAACTTAAGGATTATAATTAGATTTAATTTTCGTGTCTTGATAGCTTACGCCAACCAGCGTCTGATGGCCTACCGACCGGCACATTGAGAAACACTGATTTAAAAAAAAATATTTAAAAATCATTAAATAAATTGTAAGCGACCAAATATTTCAGTGGAAGTTTTATTTAAAGTTACCCTTTTGATGTGACGTCACATTTCTTCAACCCCCTCCCTTCCCCTCGTCACGCATCGTCACAAAAGTGTGACCCCTCCCCCCCCCTAGGTGCGTGACGTCATTTATGGACGGCCCCCTAAGTAATATTTAAATTCTTATAACATATTTTATCATAAAATATTTATGTGGAATAAAAAGAAAGGAAAAACAAAAACAAACAAGGACACAGGGTTTATACAAAAACAAACAAGGACACAGGGTTTATACAAAAACAAACAAGGACACAGGGTTTATACAAAAACAAACAAGGACACAGGGTTTATACAAAAACAAACAAGGACACAGGGTTTATACAAAAACAAACAAGGACACAGGGTTTATACAAAAAAAACAAGGACACAGGGTTTATATAAAAACAAACAAGGACACAGGGTTTATACAAAAACAAACAAGGACACAGGGTTTATACAAAAACAAACAAGGACACAGGGTTTATACAAAAACAAACAAGGACACAGGGTTTATACAAAAACAAACAAGGACACAGGGTTTATACAAAAACAAAAAAGGACACAGGGTTTATACAAAAACAAACAAGGACACGGGGTTTATACAAAAACAAACAAGGACACGGGGTTTATACAAAAACAAACAAGGACACAGGGTTTATACAAAAACAAACAAGGACACAGGGTTTATACAAAAACAAACAAGGACACAGGGTTTATACAAAAACAAACAAGGACACAGGGTTTATACAAAAACAAACAAGGACATAGGGTTTATACAAAAACAAACAAGGACACAGGGTTTATACAAAAACAAACAAGGACACAGGGTTTATACAAAAACAAACAAGGACACAGGGTTTATACAAAAACAAACAAGGACACAGGGTTTATACAAAAACAAACAAGGACACAGGGTTTATACAAAAACAAACAAGGACACAGGGTTTATACAAAAACAAACAAGGACAGGGTTTATACCAAAACAAACAAGGACACAGGGTTTATACAAAAACAAACAAGGACACAGGGTTTATACAAAAACAAACAAGGACACAGGGTTTATACAAAAACAAACAAGGACACAGGGTTTATACAAAAACAAACAAGGACACAGGGTTTATACAAAAACAAACAAGGACACAGGGTTTATACAAAAACAAACAAGGACACGGGGTTTATACAAAAACAAACAAGGACACGGGGTTTATACAAAAACAAACAAGGACACGGGGTTTATACAAAAACAAACAAGGACACGGGGTTTATACAAAAACAAACAAGGACACAGGGTTTATACAAAACAAACAAGGACACAGGGTTTATACAAAAACAAACAAGGACACAGGGTTTATACAAAAACAAACAAGGACACAGGGTTTATACAAAAACAAACAAGGACACAGGGTTTATACAAAAACAAACAAGGACACAGGGTTTATACAAAAACAAACAAGGACACAGGGTTTATACAAAAACAAACAAGGACACGGGGTTTATACAAAAACAAACAAGGACACGGGGTTTATACAAAAACAAACAAGGACACAGGGTTTATACAAAAACAAACAAGGACACAGGGGTTTATACAAAAACAAACAAGGACACAGGGTTTATACAAAAACAAACAAGGACACAGGGTTTATACAAAAACAAACAAGGACACAGGGTTTATACAAAAACAAACAAGGACACAGGGTTTATACAAAAACAAACAAGGACACAGGGTTTATACAAAAACAAACAAGGACACAGGGTTTATACAAAAACAAACAAGGACACAGGGTTTATACAAAAACAAACAAGGACACAGGGTTTATACAAAAACAAACAAGGACACAGGGTTTATACAAAAACAAACAAGGACAGGGTTTATACAAAACAAACAAGGACACAGGGTTTATACAAAAACAAACAAGGACACAGGGTTTATACAAAAACAAACAAGGACACAGGGTTTATACAAAAACAAACAAGGACACAGGGTTTATACAAAAACAAACAAGGACACAGGGTTTATACAAAAACAAACAAGGACACAGGGTTTATACAAAAACAAACAAGGACACAGGGTTTATACAAAAACAAACAAGGACACAGGGTTTATACAAAAACAAACAAGGACACAGGGTTTATACAAAAACAAACAAGGACACAGGGTTTATACAAAAACAAACAAGGACACAGGGTTTATACAAAAACAAACAAGGACACAGGGTTTATACAAAAACAAACAAGGACACAGGGTTTATACAAAAACAAACAAGGACACAGGGTTTATACAAAAACAAACAAGGACACAGGGTTTATACAAAAACAAACAAGGACACAGGGTTTATACAAAAACAAACAAGGACACAGGGTTTATACAAAAACAAACAAGGACACAGGGTTTATACAAAAACAAACAAGGACACAGGGTTTATACAAAAACAAACAAGGACACAGGGTTTATACAAAAACAAACAAGGACAAAGGGTTTATACAAAAACAAACAAGGACACAGGGTTTATGAACTGACGAGTACAGATCTCCGATGATCCTAGTGGGTCTAAAATGATCAGGTTCTAGTCGCAGTTAGAGAGCCCATTAGCTCGACTGAAGCATTCAACGAGAATTATGTTAGTGTTCCCATTAATCCTACTACACAACGTGTGTAGCTTGAAGACGAGAATGTATCTCTATGTCTGTCCATTAAGAGATTATCTGTGATTTGATTTTTAAAAAATTATGTTTTCGCTGGGGTTTGAACCCAGGACCTTCAACGTGTTAGGTGGATGTGATAATAAGAATAATAATAATAAATTGATTATTTATATAGCGCTGTATCCCAGTAAGGAACTGGGCTCACAGCGCTTTACATGAAAGAAATAACATACTTATAAGTATTAAATTAACTTTCATATCACAACAAACACACAAAATTACAATACATTATACATAAGCTACGTTAATCATTTACAAGAAATGTTGTTTCATCAATTTTAAAAATAAATTTTGAAAAGATGTGTCTTAAGTGCAGTCTTGAAAGACTTGGTTGTTTGAATACTACGCATGTGTAATGGTAGAGAATTCCATTGTTTGGCTGCACAAAAAGAGAACGACCTTTCACCAAACGTTTTGGTGCGTGTCGTAGGAACAGAGAGAACGCGTGTGTCTGCAGAAGATCTTAGCTTGCGAGTGGGTGAGTAGACCGACAAAAGTTCAGTAAGATACGATGGGCATGAGTCCGAAAAGAAATTGTGACAGAGAACGGCCAGTTTGTAATCAATACGGGCTTGTATAGGCAGCCAATGAAGTGAGCGAAGAAGTGGAGTAACATGGTCATGTTTTTTTGCCTTGAGCACCAGTCTGGCAGCTGAATTTTGAACTTTCTGTATTCTTTCAATGCATTGTTTTGGCACACCTGACAGAAGAGAATTGCAGTAATCCATACGAGCCAGTACAAGAGCACAGACTAGTGTTTTTGTGGCACTAACTGTTAAGTAATGACGGATTGAGCTGATCTGACGAATGGCAGTGTAGGCAGAGCGACAGATGTGATTGATGAAGTTGTTAATAGACATGTTGTCAGAAATAATGTAGCCAAGATTCCTAGTCGATGTTGTGAACAGAATATCCGAACTGGCTACGTGAATTGACTTCGGAAGAGACAAAGTACTGCGTGATTTATTGTTGCAAAATAGAAGTGCTTCAGTCTTGTCATCATTCAGCTTGAGTTTGCTTAACGTCATCCAAGACTTCACTTCACCAATGCACTCCTCTAACAATTGGACACCGGAGTCCATATTAGAGGGATCAGTGTGAGTATATAGTTGAGTATCATCTGCAAATGATTGGCTTTTAACTGAATGCTTTTCAAGCAGTAGAAGTAGCGGTCTTGTATACAGTACAAAAAGTACCGGACCCAAAACAGAGCCCTGAGGCACACCATAAAGCAAGTCAGCTTTGTGAGAGATACAGCCATCTACTGATACTACCTGTGATCTGTTAGATAAGTATGATTGAAACCAAGCCAGAACTGAGCCAGAAATTCCAAAATAATTTTGCAGGGTTTTCAGCAGTATTTGATGGTCGACAGTGTCAAAGGCTACGGAAACTTCATGTGTGTACACCGTTGTAAAGCCCTAAATATGCCAGATTATAACAACAGATGAACACACGTGAATAACTTTACTTTTAAGTCACCCGGTTAGCCATTCAGAATTGTTAAAAGATATTTTTAATAAGATAGACAGACCTTGCAATGTTCCCTTTCGGCTGCGCGGTTTCGCGGCCGCGCAGCTGTCTCCCAGACACCGCGCATCAGTTTAGACTTACCGTTACCGCACTGCAAATTTGGATAAGAATAACATTAACATGACAATGTGGGTTTTTGGACTGGGATGTAACATTTTGCACATAAAAAATGGACTATCCGATTAAAATAGTTTTTTTTTATTTAAAAAAAAATCCACATGATGTAACGAAACTTAAGGGGAACATTGACAGCTTTCATACAATATAATATATCGTCGAAACCACAAAGCACTGATAATTTACTTATATGAACTATTAAGTAATCGATTTCTTTAAAAGTAAATTTTTTTAAAAAGGGCAGAT
>CALYLW010001502.1:0-34471 GCA_944989445.1 Ampullaceana balthica | reverse complement strand
GGGGGGTATAGGAAGAGTGGGGTGTTATGGGAGTTTGTTTTGTGTTTGGTGATAGATATGGGGGAAGGGGGGAATTTTGGGTGGGGGGGGGGGGAAAGGTGTTGGTGAAGATTGTTTGTAAGGGAGGTTATTATTGGAGAAATTAGTAACCCTTGTAGGTAGGAGCATGAAACTTTGGGAAGTTGTTGAGTACGCTCCCGCGATGTTAACAAAAGAAAACAATATTTAAATTATCACTCACTGGGGGCTGGGGGCCAAAATGTAGTTTTTTTCCTTAAAGAGTTCAATAAAACTGACTTATTACCAGAGGCGTCACATTCAAGGATAACAGTGATCAATCTGGTTTCACACCAGAGCTGATGGAGGACTTTTCAACATTGCCCGCCTCCGAGCCAAAACCAAAACCACAGATGTTCTAATTTGTGAGCTACTCTTTGCAGATGATGCGACAATGATATCATACACATAAACTGGTTTGCAACAACTCGTGTCAAGCTTTTTTAACGCCTGAAAATAATTTGGTCTACAAATAAGCTTGAAAAAGACGAACATCATGGCCCAAGAGACTCCTCCTACTTATCAATATTGAAAATGAAAACAGCTTCATCTACTTGGGGTCCAAGGTCTCCAATACACTGTCCATCGAGGACGAAATGAACAGTAGATTTGGCAAGGCAGCTGCCACAATGGCTAAACTAAATAAACGGGTCTGGCAAAACACCAAGCTAACGGAGAAAACCAAACTGTGTGTCAATTGAGCCAGCGTCATCGGTACGCTGCTGTACGGGAGCGAGACATTAACCACTTATAGATCCCAGGAGCGCCATCTTAATTGCTTACACTTCAGGTGCCTGCGCCGCATTCTTGGCATTAAATGGCAAGACAAAGTGCCAAATAGTGAGGTGCTGATGCGTGCCATTACCCAAAGCATGTTCTCAATCCTTAGTGAAAGACGCCTGAGATGGCTAGGACATGTAAAAAGAATGAGCACTGGTAGCATCCCCAAGGACCTCCTATATGGAGAACTGGCATCGGGAAAGAGGAAGACAGGTTGTCCACGTCTGCAATTTAAAGATGTCTGCCAACGGGACGTGAAAGCAGCCAGAATACGCACACGCGACTGTGAGTGTAAGGCAGAAGACCGATCAACGTGGCGCAAAGTTGTAAAAGAGGGAATCATAGTAGCCTAGGAGCGAAGGATGGAAGAAGCTACAGACAGAAGAGCTTGGAGAAATGCCAAAACATTGGGAGGCACAGAACTCGTGTGCAAAAGCTGTGGTAAAGACTGTCACTCAAGGATAGGACTGCACAGCCACACAAGGAAATGCAACCTAACCCAACAGTGATGCACCATCGTCTTGGGAGAAGGAAGGATGCCGATACGATACGTAGTGTAGTGGTTACACGCGGAAGGACCTGGGTTCAAGCCCCATCTGATACATTATTTTTTAATTTTTTAAAAAATGTTTATGTTTGTGCCCGTTCTCTTCCCCTTTTCTTTTCGAATATGACTTCGCAACATGGCTGTAAACTTTGTATCTGCACATTAGGATAGCTTCGGCAAAGTGCTCTCCGTTATCAATGACGGAAAATTAGTCATACACTCTCTTCAACAATACATTCAGTACATGAATACTTTAGGAGTATATGGTGGCGAGGCTGAAATTATCGCAAGGTCCGAAATACTTCCCGCCAGTATCATCATTTACTTCAAAGAACATCCTCATACTCTCCTCGAGTTTACAATCCCGGTCAACATTTGTCTATATACCTGCTCTTTAGCGGTCCTTCCGATCATGGCCATTACGAAGTTCACTTGCCTCTCACACGTGATGACTTTCTGGTGCCATCTATTGACAACGTCGGTATGTCCACACAAATTTTACACCTACCTTATCACACTGATAGGACGTCACCTTGCCAATATCCTCATAAACATGTACAACCGCATTTCAAAACACACTCTAATGAACGAACGGATTCCACAGAAGAATTTCAACCCACCATATATATATATAAACCAGAATACGCACAAGACAAGTTCAAATAAGCTTGACGAATAACGCTTGCCATGGTCGGCAAATCACAGTTTATGGTTGGCAAGCTACGGTGGTGCAGGTTGGGGAGGGGGACAAAGTAGCTAACTGCAGTGTGCATGTTTCGAGACAAACAATGCGTCGGCGGTTCTCTCTCGAGGTTCATTCGCGTTGTTCTGATTTCTTCGTGATGTAGTTTGTATCCGTTCTCCCCCCCCCTTTCTTTGCACTATCTATGAGCAAGTCTGCGGCGTATGCTACCCCGTCGGTCACATCTAGTATGCTCATCACAACTCTCTGTCATGTACAAGGCTGCGAACAGGCCTGGATTAACCATTAGGAAAACAAGGCACGTGCCTAGGGCAAAAAGCATTTGGGGGGCACCACAAGTCCTAAAATAATGTGTATCTCGTCCTGGTGTCTCAGCGTAATAGACTTGATATTAGCATATAGCAAATGTAATATTAAATCGCACTTTATTTAACCTTGGTTTCACACACTGAGAGGTAAAATAACTCCCACCCAGTTATTTTTGCAATTTTTCTTCCACGATTTTGTTTTTGGTGATATTTTTAAAAACATTTTTATTGATATGTTTGTTTTACGTAAGTTGATAATCATTAACAAAGCGCTACTCATAAATACTGCTTGTTAATACACCTAGCTCGACGACAAAACTCAGGTCTACTACAAAAGCTAGAAGAGCAAATATTGAAGAGTACAGTTACTGGGAACATGTTTTGAGGCGAGGATTGATGGTTATTTGTACGATGTAATTAGCTGAGCGTGGTATGGCTTTCAGAAGGACAAATGAAATAATTGGATCTTTACAAAATGTAAATTATCTAGGGTTGCTGGAGTTGGTCAGTCATTTGATCCAGTTTTAACATCACATATTGTGAAATATGGAAATTCTGGAAAAGGAAATCCTTCTTATTTATCCAAATCTATATGTGAAGAACTGATTGAAATTATGTCCCAGAAAGTCCATGAAGTAAATGTAGATGAAGTAAAGACTTTCAGTTATTTCAGCTTGTCAGTAGACAACACCCGATATTTCACCTATAGATCAATTAAGCTTTGTTCCTCGATATGTGGTAGAATGAGAGCCCCTTGAGCGCTTTTTTTTTACTTTCTTGGATCCGCAAAATCACACTGGTGAAGGTATATATGGCTAAGCAAGTGTTGCAGTACTTACATTTGCAATATTGATTTTTAGAAATGCAGAGGTCAGTCCTACGATAACAGAGCTAATAGATCTGGGTGCTACAAGGGCATGCAGAAAACAATTCAAGAGGAAAATTAGTTTGCTATATACATACCCTGTGTTGCCCATTCAATAAATCTGGTAGGCAGAAGTGTCGTTGACTGTTGTTTAGAGGCAGTAAACTTCTTCCTTACAAGTGCAACTGATTAATACTATTTTCTTAGCTTCAACCAAAAAAATGGAAGATTCTGATAGTATGCCTTGTGAATGAAACGCTGGAAAATTATCTTTTCGATACCAGATGGGAAGCACATGGTGATGCAACTGAAGCTATTCTAAAGTCTCCTCCGCAGATTATATAATGGTTACAATGTTTACAGAAAGACCAGTCACAGAAGGGGGACACAAGAAGAGAAGCATAAAACATTGCAAAGAATATACAAAAACTATAATTTGCTCTCATGCTTGTCTTTTAGGGAGAAGTATTACAACATTTAAACAGCGTCATTCAAGCTCTACATAATGAGCACGTGAACTTGAAAACGTGTGCTGATTGGTATTCTTCACTAGTAGATCATTTGCATGAATCTAGGAACGAATTTAAAATATTTGAAGAAGCTGCAAAAGAAATAACGCCAGGTGTGGATTATAAGTCAACTTTGACAAGTTATCATAAACGAAAGACAGTGGTCAATGATGGTGATACCCCTGAGGTATCTCTGAATGCCAGAGACAAAATTTCGTATATCTGCTTTCTACGCCATTGCTGATAAACTCGAGACAGAGATGAGTAGACGAGAACATATATATAACGATATAGCAGTTTGATTTTCTTTTATGGACATACATCTCAGAGTTTTGAAGGACTAATAAATGCTTATCCTGAAGATCTAGAAAATAATTTAAATACTGAGCTACAACAGTTCCACTCATATATTCGCCACAAGTTTCATGAATCAAAATCTGAAAACAATACGTTCAGTCATACAGAATTATACAATGTAATCGTTAGACAAAATATCGAGTGCGCTCTTCCAAATGTAGAAATTGCCTTGCGCATATTTTTGAAATTAATGGTTACGAACTGTTCAACTGAGCGCTCTTTTTCGTAGTTGACACGTACAAAAAATACAAGTAGATTGACAATGAAACAACAAAAGCTTGATGATTGAGGCAGGCTTGTTGTTAAAAATTAACTTTGATGACGTTCTCAAAAACTTTCCCAGATGTAAATCTAGAAAAAATCACTTTAAAATGTCAATGTGTGCACTCTCTGAATTTCTCCTCTCTTAAAAAAGTTACACAATTCTTAATATTATTATTACAAAATCAATTAACTATTAACTTAAATGCAGAAATACCTTATTGTAGGTTTTATATGAGTAATAATAGTACAGACATATGTGTTAACATCTGTTTTCCTTGATTAGTTTTTTAAACATAATATTGAACATAAAATTGGTCAGTGGAGGATCAGGGGCCCGAGGGCAGAAGAGGGAACCCATGTAGGTTTGTGCCTAGGGCACCAAGATGGCTTAATCCGGCCCTGGCTGTGAAACATTAATACACATTTGGATGAATATTAATAAACATTAAAAGTTTCATAACTATGATCATATACATACTACTATCATATTAATTAGAAATATTTAGCTGTATGCAAGAGAATAGTTGCAAAGAGATATGAGTTTTGATGAGCGCCCCACGCTTTTATGTGCAGGGGATAGGTTCACGGATTTCACCTGTAATCATAGAACATTTTTATTTTCTTCTTTTTAGTGAACTTTCTATATGTAAATAAAAGCGTGTCCCTTTTAATAAAAGATTTTTGTTTAAAGCATTTTATTTTCTACATGTTAGTCTCAAAGTTTTTCGATTAATCAAAATTCCTGTTGCTCCTCTTGTATTATCATGTCAATTAAGATTTAGTTTCATATTACTGCAGTTCCACACGGGGAATGTGGTCATCGATGTCTGGGGTGAACCCCGGTGGCACGCACGCGGAAGTCAACAATAGCAGACGAATACAGATGCTATATAGAGATAAACTAAAAATGCATTAATTTAATTACGGTACATTCGATCCATCTGAAATTTTGATACAACGCATTTTCATCAAAGGTCTATCTTTGGTTAAATTTTTAGAACTCTAGATCTATCAGAATTTGTTTAATTTTACGTTACAAGAGTTGATGGATACAACATACAAACAGTGTGACTTAAATAAAAGCGTGTAATTAAACAACCCCGTAAAAACAAAGTTATTGATTATAAATCCCTTATATATGAGACAGAAATGAAGTATTGATATGTTCAATATAATACGCAACACGCGACAAAATTTACAGACTGAAACCAACTGATCTCCCCTTGCTGTAAAACCGGGAGAGGGGGTGAGGTGTGGTCATCGATGGATGGCGTGAACTCAAACAAGGGACAAGTGATTGTAAACAACAACAGACGCTACATTTAATTATATAGAGATAAACTAAAATTGCAGAAATGTGTTGTACGATGCATTGTTTAGTGACACGAGTCAATGTACAAAATTTCAGCTCGATAGCATCACGGGAAGAGTGTCATTTTAGACTTTTGTTTTTCGCTCTCCCGACGACGAGCGACAGAGATGACGACAGAGAGAGACAAGATTTCAAAGTTAATATAAGCGATTTAATTTTTTAAAACCCGCTAAAACAAAGTGTTTGACTATAAATCCCTTAAATATGAAACAGAACTCAAAGTATTGATTATGTTCAAATTCGACAACATTTACAGACTGAAACCAACTGATCGCCCTTGCTATAAAACCGGGGAGGAGGTTGTGGTCGTCGATGGCTGGCGTGAACTCAAGCAAGAGACACGTGATTGTAATCAACAACATGCGCTACATCGAGTTATATAGTGATAAACTAAAATGCATTAATTTAATTGCGGTATATTCTATCGATCTGAAAATTCGGTACGATGCATTGTTAGGTGACACGAGTCTATGTGCAAAATTTCAGCTCGATAGCATCACGGAAAGTGTGTCATTTCAGACTTTTGTTTTTGCGCCCGCCCGACGACGAACGACAGAGATGACGACAGTGAGAGAGAGAGAAAGAGACAAGATTTCAAAGTTATTATAAGGGGTTTAATTAAACAACCCCGCTAAAAACTAAGTTTTGACTATAAATCCCTTATATATGAGACATAGCTAAAAGTATTGATTAAATTCAATATGATACGCATTGCGTGACAAACATTTAAGAACTGAAACTGACTGAACTCCCCTTGCTTTAAAACCGGAGGAAGGCGGGTGTGGACATCGATGGCTGGCGTGAACTCAGGTGGCACGTGGAAGGCGAACAATAGCAAACGGCGACATTGAATTACATAGAGTTACATAGAGATAAACTAAAAATGCATTAATTTAATTTATTTACATTGGATCGATTTGAAATGTGATATGATGCATTGTTTGGTGAGACGAGTCTATGTGCAAAATTTCAGCTCGATTGCATTACGGGAAATGTGTCATTTTTTAATTTTGTTTTTCCGCCCGCCCGACGACGAATGACAGAGATCACGACAAAGATGACGACAGACAAGATTTCGAAGTTAATATAAGGGATTTAAAAAGAGGACGATTTGCCAACAAAAGTAGATTCGTTATTGAATAGTTATGCCACCTTAGCACAGAAAAATAAGGCAACATTAATGAGCTTCTGTGACGACCAGTCTATGAAGAGTGTAGATGTCATTCCCAAAAAATCAGCAACAAATATAAACATTGAAAAAGAAGTTGTGAAACAGCAAACACAGACCATTCAACAAGACCATATAGAAATCAATTTAGAAGCTTGTCCATCCAGTACTACTTGTAATGACAAATCTGTAAAAATACAAAGCAAAAATACGAGATGAATAAGAGAGTCAGATAAACATCTTCAAAGGCGATTTGATTGCCTTGTATTAACGAAACGAAAGTGCTGCTTTAAGTTCAGATCAGGAAAAGGAACTGAAAGAAAAAAATAAGGTTGGTGAGCTAGAAAATGAACTGAAAAGAAAGAAATATGAACAAGAAAAGCAGAAGATATACCGAAAGAAGAAAAAAAAACTTTAGCTCAATCTTGTGCTGAAAATCCTGACGTCAGCAGTAACAGCAGTAAATTGAAGATCCGACAGAAAGCTGGTTGACCAACAATTGAAGGAGATCAGCCGCTCCTTTTAAAAAATATTGTTGACATTGCATTGTATGGGTCTGCTGCTCATGACAAAAGGCAGAGTTATATTTATCGTAGTGCTAGAATTCTCGATGATTTGACAGAACAATTAAAAATTCAAGTTTAAAAAATAAGTAGAAGTGCTGTTTAAACTCGGCTCTTGCCAAAACGAAGTTTATCATCAAAAGGTAAAAGCCATGTAACAACTGTACCAGTGACTAGTGACGTTTATTCGAGCACAAAATGACTTTCACTCATAACACATTGATGGTAGATTTTTTACAGCTACTTTGAATCACCTAGGGAAAGTGGCTTCTCTGTTGGGACCTAATGAAGTATGCTTCATCAGTCAAGATAACAAAGCTAGACTCGCCATTGGATTGACAGCAGCAAACAAACAAGTTCCACTTTTAATGCATGTCGAACACTGCGTTACATTGCCTGATCACGACTGGGTAGTAGCATCTAGACACAAAATCATATCATCTGTTTATGCTTGCATTGAAATCCAAAAAGACGGTTTAGGTAAACCCGAAGCTGTAATATATGCAGGCCCAACTTACTTAGCCATCCGATCAGGCAAAAATTGCTCATCATCAGCTTATAGCCATGGACTGGACTATGAAAGGCTACTTGAATTGGAAAAGTTTGACATTGTTACAAAGGATCCAAGCAACAAAGTGATCAAACCGATTCTTAATATTTCTGTGGATGGTGTACCTGATGAAAATCCAAGGTGTAAAAAAAGTTATTGATGTGGCCATCCACCATTTTGTGAAGCGTAACATTGATGCAATGTATATAGCAATGAATGTGCCTGGTAGAAGTACGTTTATTCGAGTATAAAGGCCAATGGCTCCTCTTAGTCGAGAAATGTCGGGACTAATTTTGCCACATGAACATTTTGGAAGCCACCTCGACACACAAAGTCGAACAAATGATGAAGAGATGGAACAATTAAAATTCAAATATGATGGCAAAACATTGTCAGAAAGATGGCAACAAGTAAGCATAGACATGCAATTTTCCAACATTTTCAGAGTATATTGTGCCTGAAAAGTCTGAGCTTGAAATTGAAATTTCAATAATCAAAGATCAAGTTTGTTGCCGAAACCATGTAAGAACAAGTCAGTACGTTCTACAAATTGTCAAATGTTGTGAATTAACTTGTTGCCAATCGATTAGAATCTCGTAATTTGATATTATTGCTGATAGATTTATCCCCCACCAATTCCAGTCTGCCAAACTAATGAGGGCCTTAACCCATTAAGTATCAAATTTGTTTTCGAATATTTATTGCTTTATTGGTATAAAATGAGATCAACCTATTAAGGAAAACTTGTATTTTCAATCACACCAGTGGTATTTTTCCCAAAAAGACCAATTTTTGGTCCAGTCCCTATTGGGGATCATGGCATATGCTATCTAGTTTACATGCCATACTGGCAAACATGGAAAACATTCAACGTTACATTTTCCGCATTGCTTTCTTGCATTCTTCTTGCACACAGCACACTTAACTTTGTTTTCCCATTTCCGTGCGTTCAGTGTAGTGAACAGTTCCAGATTTCGTTTAGTTTGTTGATCAACTGGCGAATTTTGAAGAGCTTATCTCTTTCATTTGCTGTAACAGCTTGCAGGTCAGAATTATCACTGAGATGGCGATAGCGTTTTATTTCCAGGTACCAGTTCCGACTCATCCATTTTCTCACACATTGCACATCCATGTCTTCTTCTTCACACCAGTATAATTGTATTTGAGGAATAGCGTGGTACCCAGTGAAGAGAAGAATGCCAATAAACTTTATGACAGAATCATTTGACATGAAAAACTGGTTGACGTGTTTTTTGTAGCATAAGTATAAGTTTCAGTCTGCCTGACAATATGCGTCAGAATTGCCTCATCAAACAACATCTTAAAACTCTGCAAGGGTTTTTTACCTTGAGTAAGTCGATGGGATAACCCTTCTTTATTGTACAACATTACAGTTTGGGTAACATTTGGAATAAAGCGCCTCTCTCTTCTTCCACAATGGATTTCACAACTGTTACTCGTCTTTTCGCATGTGGTGGGAGAATATCCCTTGTATCGGTGTTTGTGGATGGCAACGCGTTGTCCATTACAACATTATCATCTTTATTTGCTGCACAATGAATTTCAACTAGGCCAGAAACATCTACCGGTTCATTATCATCAATAATACTGGCATCGAATATCTTCGTTGTCTGACAGTCCATCAACGCGGTATAGAGGAAGCTCCAAAATATCTATAGGACCATTGCTGTCGCTTTCTTCATCAGAACTTATAAATCCATCGTCATTTAGACTATAATGGATTTCATTCTTAGAGAGAGCCCTGTGTCTTGCCATTTTCTGTAAATTGCAATTACTAAATATATGGTGAAATTAAAAACAGTATCTGTCATTAGCCCCAAATGGGGATCGAACTTTGTGGGTCAACTGTACCCATCAAAATAATGAAATGCATTAAACAAGTGTGTTTATAACTTTAAGCACTTACCAATCATCACAACAAACTACAAATCATGAAAAGGAACCACTTTTATAAACTTTTTTTAGCCTTTCAAACCCGGCTTTCCGTCCACATGTCGAAAATGCCTACCTCGACGGGAAGAATGATCTCCCACGGACAGCCAACCACGTGGATATGCTAAATTTAGAATCAGCAGCTTACACACAACCCTGGTGCATGACACACACATCTTTGTTTTCTCAATAGGTATCAGATGACGAGACTAGACGGTCTAAAGTATGTGATCCCCAAATGGGGATTATGGTACTTAATGGGTTAAATTACCAAAAGTATCTGATATAAACTCACATAGATTTCCATCTCTTTTCTTCAATCAGTCTGTGAACGTTGAAAACATACTACCTCGATCAGCAAAAGCATTCAAAATTCTTCCGTATGATATATATTGTCCTTCTATTCAGTTGCTATTGTTTGAACGGATCTGTAAAATCTGTCTCCTTTATGTTGCGCGCAAGCCATGTTACAGAAGCACGTCAACAGCACCAACAATGTATGCCTGGGCTTAGTCAAATACTACATGCACCCAAACAGCAAAGAATTCGTCCAATGTGAGTGGCAGCCAAAATACAGAGAGAGCTTAAGGCAATTATTGCTCATGGGGAGATGCTAAGTGCAGAATGGCTAGATGAAGAAAATGTTGACTTGTCTGGTATTTCGGTTCCACAAGAAATTATTCAGCCAGAACATATGCCAATAATAACAATTGAGGAACTTTTGACATCTCCATGGGAAGATATAGCGGCTAGGATATAAGATTTTGATTTTTTTGTTAAAACATATGTTATAAAAAATATGTTAATAAATTAAAAGTGTATTTCTAGTTCATATTTCATGCAGATCCTGCTTGAAGTAACAACAAGTCTTAGTAAATATTTATATAGTCTTTAAAATGTTATATTTATTTGAAATATGTGCATAATTTAAAGGTGTAATGTGTAAACCCTATAACCTCTTTTCTGTTTAGAGTAAGCCTTTGTAGTTATAAATTGGCAATATCTTCATAAGTTAAAAGTTTATTAAACTTTGTTTTTTCTAAACATTTTACTTTTATTCA
Source organism: Ampullaceana balthica (assembly GCA_944989445.1). Classification (NCBI taxonomy): domain Eukaryota; kingdom Metazoa; phylum Mollusca; class Gastropoda; family Lymnaeidae; genus Ampullaceana; species Ampullaceana balthica. The sequence continues at coordinate 23,414 of CALYLW010001502.1, read as the reverse complement.
CTTTTGTGTTGTATTTGTAAACTAGTCTATTTAAAATATTGTGTTTTTTTTTCATTTTAATATTATTTTTTTAGGGGGTAGGGGTAGTCAAATGTTGACGTAATTGTATAGGGGGGGGGGTCTCTGGAAGTTCGAAAAGTTGTTGACAAGGGAGAGGGGGGTAAAAATCGCCAAAAATATGTTGACGTAATTTATGGATTGCCCCTAATCAATGAAAGCAATTCTTCAAAAATAATCGCACTTACTATTAATATTAAATAAAGGCAGGTGAAGGTTGTTTTTTTGTTGCTTTTGTTCTTTTTTTTTAAAAGGACGTCACGTCACAATATTTTATGGTGAGAAACCCGCTCTGTTAAACACCAAAATCTTCATTATTTTACGTCTTATTTTTCAAAAAAAAATTATGGATTACTTCGCATAGCGATCAATGAAAGATAGGTATCTTAGCGCATTATATAATAGATGTCTGATTAATTGAACCATCCATTTTTAGGTCGCAATGTCGCCTTGAAACAAAGGACCACTCAAAGCAGCACTTACAGGCCTTTGATGGTCGAAATGGGTTTTTCTTCAAAGGCAGTAGATGGTATAACGGATGAAAATTTCTATCACGGCTTCTGCTCACATACAAGTGTAAATGATCAAGCGCCGAACTGGACTGTGACGTTTGATCGTCCTCAGGCTGTCAATAGATTCGTTTTGTATAATAGAATCGACGGTAGGGGATAGTTAATAATTTGTTCGTCTTTTAGCCTACCTTCATAATAGCTAGTTGCAATGTAAAGCATTCTTAATTTTTAAAACCAGTTATTGAAAACACAAAACAAGTTCTGTGTGATGATTGTTTCGGTAATTTTGCGGGTTGAACTAGACAGTATTTTTTGTTTAATCTACAAAGAGAAATAAAAGATGTGTATAGGAGTGTGTAAGTGAGAGATTCTCTATTTTATCAATATCACAATCTATAACAAATCGTGTACATACTATACACTTGATATATATTTCCTTCATTTTAGACACATAATAACTGGTATCAATCAATTACTGATTTAAAAATTGTTATTTAAGAATTTTTAAAGTGCTTAATGCTAGCAAATTTCCTTTTCAAGTTTTCTTAACACCCGATGACAAAAATTGATCTTCGTCTTTTTAAAAGATCCAGGTTGTCTTCATTGTCGTGAACGGTTAAAACATTTTAACCTTCAAAGTTTTGATTCCATGAACGCACGAGTTTTTAGTTACCAAGATGATACGCAACAATTGATGTCTGTGTACACGGTGGTCGTACCAGGTGACCTAAGGGATCTGCCCGTTAGTGCAGTTGAAATTAATACGCAATTTAAAGTTGAGAACTTTGACGAAACTCCAATTCTAACGCTGTGTGAATTTGAAGCCTACGCTGGTAAATAATTTTATTTATGTTTCTTCTCATTATTACATCTGTTTCCAATTTTTTTCTTTAAAAAAGTACTGAATTATATTAACGTACACAATTTAAAATGTGGTTAAACTTTACTAAGATTTTTTAATAAGTTAGACATAAATAACTTTGCCAGGACAAAACCCTATTACTGTTACAGAGAAATAAATTTTGGTGAAAGTAATTTCAACTAATCTATATATATGTATATAATTCACCAAAGCCAGTATGTGAAAACAAGCATGACAAACGACCCTCGTTGGGGTCGACCAATGTCTCGAGACCAACAATGGTTCTTGCGTTCACTTGCGTTGTTCCTTCACAGAATACATGAGATTCGTAGTGTTCTGGTTATCACGTTCGCCTTACGCGGGGAACGTCCTGTGTTCAAGCCCCAGCGAAAGTATTTGTTTTTTTTAATTTTTAAAAATGTGTGTTTGTGCCCGTTCTTTTACCCCTTTATTGCGCACATGGCTGATCCTCGCTAGGGTCGGCAAATCACAGTTTATGGTTGTCAAGCTAAGGTGGTGAATGGTGGTGGGCAGGTAGATAACCCCTTTGCGAATGTCTCGAGACCAACAATGCGTCGGTGGTTCCCCCCCCAAGGACGTTCACTCGTGTTGTTTTGATTTCTTCTGGCTGTAGTTTGTGTCCATTCTTTCCCCCCTTTCTTTGCACTAAACATGAGCAAGTCTGCGGCATATGCTATGCCGCATGGCGTATCTAGTAAGAAGTATTTCACCTAGGCCATCAAAATGTTACATAGCTCAAGCATGCGATAGTATCATTTTGGAGTCTTTGACTATTTCTTTGGTATCTAAATGTCACAAATTGAGAGTTGACTGTTATACATCTACCTTAGTTGCAGAGATAAGAGGGAAGCAAAACCATTTGCGTCACTCTGATATCTCTACGGCCTTATGGAAAATAAATTTAAATATCTCTTAAATGAACAAACCTTATTTTTATTTGAGTAAGAACTTGTCAGTACTTTTTGCAAAAAGCCATATGAGTTGAGTTTGAAAAACGATAATTCGAATTAAAACATTCACACATCACGTTATATCCGATCTAGCTAGAAATTTATTATTTTTATTTCTGAGTAGGTCTATAGACATGACCTGAAGATTGTATTCTACAAATTAGAAATGTGTCCGAGCACTTGGTTCAAAACTCCTTCGTTGCTTTATATAAGAATGTTTCGTTATTCTAAGCTTAATGGCTTGAAGGCTGGGCAGAGGGTACCACGGCATGGGCGCTTTACTGTGACATGCCGCGACCGAGCAAGCAGGATCCATTGTGGGGACTGCCTAGTAACTGCCAGTCCCTCATTACGCAAATGCGGACTGGGCACTGACCTATAAACAGCTACTTGCACAGGCTAGACCCAAATAGGCACCCCGGCTGCCACTTATGTGGCATGGCTGAGGAAACAATGGCACATCTACTGGCCGATTTCTCTGCAGCGATTTGGAATGCGGATGGGTCAGGCAACAACAGGATTGTGGAATAATTCCTGTAAGGCGATGCCCTTATGTTGAGACTCACCGCAGAGTTCGTAAAGCAGAAGACTCGGCTTACCAAGGACAATGTCATATATCTAAACTTAATGTTTATGAATTTATAGTTTGTGTGTGTGGTGTAAAAGTAATTCTCATAGTAGGAATAGCTTGTTAATATTACTCTTGATCATTTGTCATGAGATATCAGTAATATGAATATTGTTTTTTTTTAATCTGTCAGATTTGGTCATGACATTTTGTATGGAGTAGGAAATCCATTTCATACCATTGAATATACATGGATCCATACACCACAATATCCGAACATCTAAATAATGGCATGTATTACAACTGTCAAAATCTCAAAAAATGACAAACTGTATAGCATAAAGATTTCTTTAAGCTATTCATTAAAAAAGCACATCTCCAAATACTAATATACTGTTATTTTATTTAAACCGTCTAGAGTGTGTAGATGGCTCATGGGGTCTAGAGTGTAACAACGAATGTAACAGCAACTGTAGTCAGAGATGTCATGCAGAGACTGGCGCGTGCGCTGTTTGTATTGGATACAGTGATCCCCAGTGTAACTCACGTAAGTTTATTATAACGTAATATCTTGGGTTCAGCTCTCAATTATGTGAAACCTTTTTTTCCTCGTTATTCGGACGTATCCTCCATTTGAACATATCACATATCATAAGTATTTCCAAAACTTTAAAATCTATTAACACTTGACTTATTTGGTTTTAACATCATTCGCCAGAGTGTAAGCCTGGAACATGGGGACTAGCCTGTACTAAAGAATGCAGTAGTAACTGTTTGGGAAATGCTTGTAACCCAATCACTGGTGTATGCGTGGACGAAGGTTTGTCACATGAGTAAAACAAGTTGATTTATTTATAAATCAATTAAGAAAATAACTTTAGTCTCTATAAAGGTTTGTCATATGAGTGCAAATAGTTTAAAAATTTAATAAGCTGTATCGTAAGCAAATAAATAATTGAAAATGTTAAAAAGGTCCGTTATGAGAGTATAAAATGTGGTATCTTTACAAAGGTTGTCATATGAGTATAAATACTTGAAAGTTTTATAAATTTTGTGTCAATCGGGCGGAGAAAAGATAACTCCATTATATTTAAAAACGTCCTTCTAAGCCCCAGTCTTTAATCTCTTTAGAAAACAAAACATAAAAATTACATGCCCTAATTACGGTAAAACTTTTTGAATTTGGAATCGGAGAAAGAATAATATCAAAACTATATAAATATTAGCGTGTAACACATCCATTAATACCTCTTTTTAAAATCCTTTATATTAACTCGTGGTGTCTGTTTGTTTAAACCCTTGATTGCTTGCTTGATTGTCGGTCGCCAAAACTTTGGATCGATTTTTAACCCACTTCCTCGTAAGCTAGCGAGCTGAAATTTAGCAGGCAGTTTTGTGGCAATGATAAAAACTATGTATCAAAATTTCAGATCGATCGCATGAACTGTAATTAAATTATTGAATGTTTAGATTATTTTGTTTATTCCTATGTATCATGTTATTTTTTGAGATAGAGTGTCGCGGTGCGTATTATATTGAACAACCTTTCTGTCGCGTCATAAGGTGCGTATTTTATTGACAACACATTTTATAAACATATTCGTGATCGGTGCGCATTATGTTAAACATGTTTTACGACACAACTGCAATTTTGTATTTTTGGATGGTCTTGCACTACGCATTATAATAAACATTCTTTTAGTTACGTCTAGTATATAAAGGATTTATAGTGAAAAACTTGTTTTTTTAAACGGTTTTTTTTATTATTAAATCCTTTATATTAACTCGTGGTGTCTGCTTGCTTGCATCCTTGAACCCTTGCACCCTTGTGTACAAAGCTTTGGATCAATATTTAACCCACTTCCTCGAAAGCTAGCGAGCTAAAATTTTGCAGGTACTTTTGTACCGATGATAAAAACAATGTATCAAAATTTCAGATCGATCACTTGTAACGTAATTGAATTATTGATTTTTTATATTATTTTATTTATTCCTATGTATCATGTTATTTTTTTTTATAAGAGTGTAAGGCTACGTTTATAGAGGCGGCGGGTAGGCGGGTTGTCGCGAGTAACCAGAAAACCGCGCCTAATCACTCGCGCGGTTGGTGTTTATAGTAAAAGCGGGGAAAAGCCAGACGACACGCAGTGAACTATGTCACCAAGCTCACAGGTGTGGTTGATTCAAGGAAATATTTCTAAACATAACCTTGAACTAAAAAAAGCTATGGACTATTAACAACTTTGTCAGTGTGAATTATAAATAAAGGAACTTAAGTCGTATCCATTCATGGTGTGAAGAGTTTAACTTAAGTCGTATCCATTCATGGTGTGAAGAGTTTAACTTAAGTCGTATCCATTCATGGTGTGAAGAGTTTAACTTAAGTCGTATCCATTCATGGTGTGAAGAGTTTGATAATTGCAATTTTTGGAAATGGACAAAAGACCAGATATTTTTGCAGCAATACAAATTAAAAGTCAAGAAAAAAGGCAAGATATGAGAAACCAGAGTTTGCCAAACCAAGGCAACAGACAAACTATTTGCTGGTACTGTAACAATCCGGTACATATGGTAAAGTAGTGTTACCACAATAAAGGACAACCAAATAGGGTGTCACCTAATGGCAGCCCTTTAAGAAAGAAAACAGAAGAAAGATCAAGACAAGATCACTTTGAAAACAAAGGTAGACAAGCATGGAGAGAAAATATAATCATAATTCCAGACATAGAGATTATGATGAAAGTAGACAATCAATCATGGAGAGACAGATATAATCACAATTCCATATATAGAGAGTATAATCAAAGCAGAAGATCATGGAGAGGCAGATATAGTTTTGATTCCAGAATAAGAAATTTTGATCAGCCACGGAGAAAGAATGAAAACCAAGACATGAATGATAGAAAAATAATAAAGTTGAATCGAGCACAAATAGAAACTAGTGACACTGTAGCCACTATTGACAATCACATATATGATAAAAGGAATGAAGACCATAATAGTAGAGACAAAGATGGTACTAGTGAGTCTGAAACCATTCGTGTGAAATCATCTGAAGTAGGAACAACAATTGGTTGTGTATTAAGCAGAATGAAAGACATAGATAAAAACAATGATTTTCAGATAAAGCTTTCTACTGACAGTGACTCATCTGGTCGAAATTCTATTGAATTATCTGGAAGTAAAAATGATATCTCAAAAGCTAAATGACTTATTCAAGATGCTGGAATTAATATTGTGAATGGACATAATCGAATTCGTGGTTGGTGAATTATTGAACATTTAACAGTCTGAAGAAACATTCAAAGCCCATCTGTTTGAATTCACAGTCCCGCGGGGCAACGCGCAACAAGAACTAGCAACTAGTTCTGGTAATTACCCGCGCCGGCCGGAAAATTTGTCCCCTCGAGACACCCGCGTCCTCTATGAACACCTGCAAAGCAAAAAATAGAAACATTCCTCGCGCGAGTCGACTCGCGCGTGGGATTTCCCGAAACCCGCCGCCTCTATAAACGTAGCCTAAGGGTGCGCATTATATTGAACAACCTTTCTGTCGAGCAATAAGGTGCGTATTTTATTGACAACACTTTGATAAACATATTCCTGATCAGTGCGCATTATATTAAACATGTTTTACGACACAATTACAATTTTGTATTTTTGGATGGTCTTGCGCTGCATAATATAATGAACATTCTTTTAGTTACGTCAAGTACATAAAGGATTTAGTCAAAAACTTGGTTTTTTACGGGGTTTTTTTTTGTTGTAAATCCTTTATATTAAATCGTCATTTCCGTTTGGTTGAGCCCTTGCTTGTCGCCAAAACTTTGAATCTATTTTAACTCACTTCCTCGTAAGCTAGTGAGCTGAAATTTTACAGGCAATTTTGTGCCGATGATAAAAACTATGTGTCGAAATTTCAGATCGATCGCATTTTATTCTTTTAGATAGATCGTGGTTGGTGCGTATTATATTGAACGACCTTTCTGTCGCGCAATAAGGTGCGTATTTTATTGACAACACTTTTTATTAACATATTGCTGATCGGTGCGCATTATTTTAAACACGAAACAACTGCAACTTTGTATTTTTGGATGGTCTTGCGCTGCGTATTATAATTAACATTCTTCTAGTTACGTCTCGTACATAAAGGATTTATAGTCAAAAACTTGTTTTTTACGGGGTTTTTTGTATTGATAATTCCCATATTAGACTTAATTTTTTTCATCTAAATGTACAATGCTTTCGTATAGCGTAATGTTGCTAACAATGGATTCTAAGACTGAATTCAGGTGAGTAAATAGAAACCAATGCAATTACAAAATGAACAACTCAAACTTTCCCATGATACATCAGCAACAGTAGTTGTTAACCCAACTATTTCAGTCTAGATCATATATTTTTTTGTATTTCATTGCTTTTGTAGTTGTTTTTTTTTAATTATTATTAAAGCTTGTGGTGACTGGTATGTTTTTAAATCCATAAAAATTAAAATGTTTTATTAATCGCTAAAATGAAAATGTATAATTCGTAGGAAAAGACTTTTGTAATCATTAAAAAGTGTTGTTTTTTTTAGTTTTTGAATCTCCTTGAATCCGTATCATTCAGTCCATGCGATTGAATCCACCAATGCGAAACGCGACGAATGGACCTGTCAACAAACCTCGGACAAGAAAGGCTCTCGTCAACATGGCCACTGACGAAAGGAACCCAGTCAGACTGGTACCTGAAAAGAAATTTCTGACTTTAGTGCCACAGATAGCTGCAACGTGTCTATCATTTCGGTTACTACCGGTAACTGCCATTGTACCATTTCTACCATCATAATATAAGATACGACCAGATAAGATCCCAGTTACTCCCTGGATATAATTGAGTTCTGACATTGTTTAACGATCTTTTCATTAATCAGTGTTATGTGTAAACATATACGGGAATGATCATAAATAGCAACAGGTCTTCTTATGGAAGCGTTCAACTTAATGTGTGTATGTTTCTGGTGTTCGTGTGTCTTTTTTATTTTTTAATTTAAATTTTTTATGTACTATTCATCGAGAGCAAGATACGCCAACGTTTGTCTTTTGTTTTTTTCAAAATTCTCTCTCTGTAAAATAAGTTTTGTATAAAATTAGGCTATATAATATAAATGTAAACATCCACAAATAGTAAAAGCACTTTCATTTAATGGTTAGAAAATGTGCAATAGAATTTTGAAAACTTTTTATCTAAGTTCTATTTTTATATACTATAAAATATAATAAGAAGTGACTTATTTGAAATGTCTGTGATTATTTAAATCGTGATTTGGGCACAGGTTGATTTGGTCTATGAATTCAATACGCCCCTCATTTGTCTAGTCATACTATGTCTGGAGGGTTCTAAAAAATTTTGGAATCATTATTTTTATACACCACGTAAATTTTTTTAAAAAATAGTGCTTTTAAAAATATTCATTTACATATTTTTAAAACAATTATTGTGATTATTATATATTTTCTATTACATGTAAAAACAATAACTTTTAAGCAAATTTTAAGTCCTATTTGTTTTTTCAAAAAGTGAATTTAAATTCAAATGGATGTACACAAAAACTCACAATTTGACAGGTTTTTGTTTATTTTATTTTGAGCAAAACATGCATACATTTTTAAAAAAATTTTTTGTCTCTGTTTCCAAAATGTGAATTATACACGGTGAAAGCAATACAGTGCTTACGCTATCTGAGATATTAAATATGCAATGTGAAAACAGACAAATATCACAATAAATACAACATTATTATCTCACACACATTTACTGTTTTGTACACGAATAATGTTTTTTAAATTTTCTTTGACACAAAAGGAACGTTGTCAAGCGAATTATCATTTATACAAGATAGAGTCAATGTATACAAAAACAAAAAATATAAGCATCTTTGAAATGATAGGTCAAAACTGAAAATTAACATTTGTAATGAATTAAGAACCGTAGTCCTAAACGTCGTGCAGATTCATATAATCCTAAATGTGTTTAAACCAGGGAAAACTTTACATTCAATTTAATAGTTATTTCCTTTTTTATTTTTATTTTTATTTTAACAGAAATAAATGAATCACTCTTAACTTTGGTTTTACAATCAGACTTTATAACTTCTATACGAATTTAGTTTAAAGAGTTTGCATCGTTGGTAAGCTCACGCCTATAGCTGTATACATCTTTATATTTCAATATAAATATATGTATTACATTTTTTTAAATATTACATTTTATAATTACATTTTTAACATAAAGCATAAAGTCATCAAAAACAAAACTGATAACCAATATATTTTTTGATTGTGTTTCAATATAAGCCATCCTTTACAGTACATGTTTACACTCATAACCACATGGATATTTGTTCAGTTTGACTCGAAAATACGTATATAATTATTTGTATCATTGCTTATATGTTATTGCAGCTAAAAACCAGTTATCGCTTTAGTTACAACAAAATATTAGCTGATGAAAATAAGGTAGGCTTCATAATATAAAAAAGTATTCAATGAAAAGACATTCAGTAATCAGAATAGTAAGCACACATTTTAATGAAATTATTGAAAAGTTACATTGCACAATGATTAAAGATTTTTTTTTGCTTTCGGAAAATGCTGCTTCTCTGAATAATGCTCGCAGGTGAAAACTAATAATTAATGGATCTAAATCTGCACCAATAAAGGTTAACTCAGGAGTTCCACAAGGAACTGTGCTAGGACCCTTACTCTTTTTAATTTATATAAATGATTTACCCAACAACATCTCAACAGGAACAAAAGTTTGGTTATTTGCTGATGATTGTATAATCTATAGAACAATTAAATCAGAACAAGATAGCAAAATTTTACAAAAAGACTTAGATGAATTGATAAAATGGGAAAATAACTGGAGTATGTCTTTCCACCCAGAAAAGTGTCAACTGTTAAGAGTAACAAAAAAAAGAAACAAATAAATTCAAAATATTACATTCATGGAAAAGAACTGACCCAAACTGAAGATGCAAAGTACTCAAGAGTCTTAATAAATGAAAAACTATCATGGCATCCCCATGTCAATGCAGTTATTAAAAAATCAAATAAAACCTTAGGGTTTATAAAAAGAAACTTTAACAAATGTAATAGAGATATAAAACTAAAGTGCTACCTCACTTTGGTAAGACCTGTACTAGAATATGCATCTTCTGTATGGGACTCATCCACCAAAGAAAGCATTGATAAACTAGAACAAATTCAATAAAGAGCTGCCAGATTCATTACTGGAGAATATTCAAAACCGACAAGAATAACACCATTAGTTAGTACTAAAAGAAAGAATCGTATTTTGGTTTAGATAATTCAACTTCATAACATGGAGAAATAAAAGCCATGATCAGATCTATTGCGCTGGTTGTCAAATCATAAAGAATGTTTGTAGAAAAGCACAATTGAATTTTTTTTAAATTTAAACGATTCATCAATTAAACTTTACAATAATGCAAAACGTGTGCTCTAATAATAACAATTAATAAACTGTGTTGTTTTTTTTGTAGTTAGTGAAGAATTTCATTTAGGGATAAATTGTTAGACAATGTTGGAACCACTCTTGAAAATATGTTTAATTTATTCTGGTTGGCGTATATTTCATTTGGATGACTTTCAAAAGTTTAAAAAATGTAAAACAAAATTAAATCATGGCTGTTGGAAGCACTTTAAACCAGAGAAGCTTAACTGTCTAGACATTAACATCAAGTTAAAAAATGTAAAGTTGCAACTGGTGAGCATTAAAAAATCTACATAAATATGCATAACCATTTGCACCATATTAAATCCCAATAATTCTGTTATGCATAACTTTCATTACCTAGAAGATAACCATATTAACTGGTGTATATTTTGTTTTTAATGTAAATGCCCTATCCTTTTATTTTTTGCATATTTTTTTAAGTTTCAGTGCCCGGTAATTCATTTAGCGAATTTTTTTAACATACAATTTATGTTACATTTTTCATCTATTAAACCAGAGGTTCCCAGCCCCGTGCCCGCGGGCACCATGGCACCCGCGGAACGATTCGTATGTGCCCGCCACTATTCGACAGGGACATACTTTTTTCATAAACATTAATTTAAAAAATGAGAATTAATTTTATTTATTTGCTAGAGTTTTAATTTTTTTGAGTGCATAGGTTTATTAAATACGTTCGTATGTTTGCAATATTGTATGTATGAGTGGTTCCTTTGCTGACAGTACTTGTCGCAACTTATCTAGCGGCGAGCCAGACTGCACTCATCACGCTAGCCTGGAACGGGGAGTGCTATTTGCACATCACTCCTTGTACACGCAGAAAACCCAAAGTAAACGAACGCCACGAACTGAGTCGATGAATGCCGAAGGCGCCAAAACACATGGCGCATGACTCTGATTGCTTCGGCGATCATCTGCTCACTTCGGGTTTTCGGCGTGTACAAGGAGAGATGTGTAAATAGCATTCCCCGCCTGGAACCGCATTGTTGTCATTGTGATTGCTGCTCCGTATGGTATTTAGTAACTTCACAGTAAAAGAGGATATGTTGCAAATATTACCTATGAAAGGACAGAAAAGGGGTGAGGATATTTATAATACATTCAGAACATTCGCCAAGTCAATAAATATGCCATTGCACAAGCTGTCTGCGTTAACCACCGATGGGGCACCAGCAATTGTAGGTAAAAGGAAAGGATTTATTGCCCTCTGCAAGAAGGATTAATCATTTTCAAACTTTATGTCCTACCACTTTATTATCTCCCAGGAAGCTCTGTGTTGTAAAATATTGCTATTTGAACACGTCATGAAAATAGTTACGAATATAATCAATTCTATTCGAGCAACTCCTTTGCAAAACCGACTTTTCAAGGCCCTGTTAGAAGATAATGAGGATAAAGAACATGATCTTATTCTGCATACTGAAGTATGTTGGCTAAGTAAAGGAAAGATTCTTACACGTTTTGTGAGTTTAATTGAAAAAAAAATATATAAACGATAAAAAGGAAAATTATGATGAACTAGCTGACTCTCGCTGGCTGATTGATTTGGGATTTTTCACAGACATTATGGAAAAATTGAATTCTTTAAATTTGGAATTGAAGGGAAAAGACAAAAACAATACTGAAATGATAAGTTCTGTAAAGTCATTTCCAGCTAAATTGGATTTGTTGATATCACATCTGCAGATCAATTCTCTCGTGCATTTCCCACATATGAAGAAAAGGCTAGGTAACAATGAATTAAACGAGTCATTATTTATTAAGCATCTTCAAGTTTTAAAAAAACAGTTTGACGAGAGATTTTTGCAGTTTAAACATATCGAGCAAATTGTTTCCTTCTGTATCATTCCTTTTACTTGCCAAATAAATGTAATTGAAATGGCCGCATGTATTGCAGATTTTGTTCAAGGTAAGACAGAACTAGAGTTAAAAATGTTGGACCTTAAAATGATATTTTGCTAAAATCCTTAATATCAGAGGTCTTTTGGAATACAGTGGACAGAGACAACTTCCAATTTTTGAAAAAGTGGCATGTAAAGTTGAATCATTTGTCGGTTCAACATGTTTTCAAACATGAACTTAATAAATCAAGATATAGATCTCGACTCACCGATGAGCATCTTTATTATTGTTTGCTAACAGGATTATCGTTATACTCTCCTAATTATGAGGCGCTGGCCAATGATATGCAATGCCAAAGATCACAATGACATATTGATATATATTTTTATGAAATATTTTCTTTGTATTTGTAGAGGTTTTTTTTGGTTTACTTTGTTTACTTTGTTTCCGTTTTGTAAATACATTTCTCTGTTTGTATGCAATTTGAATAATAATTTTATTATTTTGAATCATTTTTGTTTATTATTTATTAGTAAATTATGAATATAAAAAAATAAATTAGCCTATGGGAAAATGAGAAGATATAGAAGGTGTTTGTCGATTAAAAATAGGTGGTGCCCGCCACTCTATCGATATTTTAAAATGTGCTCTAGAGTACAAAAAGGCTGGGAACTCCTGCATTAAACATTCTAAACTGAGCTGTACAAAGTCTGAACCAAAAACATTAACGTTGAAATGAATGTTATAAAACCTGTTCCCGTATATGGACATAACAACTTACATATTCTAAACAACGTCAACTGGTAAACTATGAGGTTCATAACTTTTCGATCCTAATTAGATCACCTAGTAGTAAAATATTTTTTTTTAAATTTCCCAGTTGTTTCTATGTGTGGCTATTTCTTAATATGTGCAAATCGTTTTAGATCATGGAAGTTTAAATTTGTACCTCATGAATTCCTTACGGAATCGGCTTCCCAAGTAACATTGAATGAGAGCTATTCGAAGTAAGCAGTAGACTTAGCCTTTTAAAATATTTTTTCCCTTACTTACATCGTAAAACAAGCTTGTTACACACCTTTATCTGATGCGGATCATTGAAGCGTTGCCCGTATTTCCGTTTTTTAAAGCACAAAGATTGACTACCTAGAAGGCAGTCTTGAGGTCAAACATACGTGCTTGCTATAGCACAAAAAATTTTAAGTTGGATATTTACTGTTCTAATAGTTAAAATGTTTTTTTTTACATTGCACAATACAGATTTCAACATGACAGAGGATAAACAAGATTGCATATTAAATTAAGTCAAATCATTATAACAGTTTCAGAATTGTTTAACTTTTTATATTAAATTTTGTAATGTGCTTTAAAGGGTCGAATTATTTTTAACTCCTTTTGCTTGCGTTTTATGGTTTCTCTATTGTAACATCACAAAGTAATTTTTTTTTCTTAGGTAATATGCTACCTACATATTTTACAAATTTGATTTTTAAAAACGTTTGCTTTTTGTTCTTTTTTAAAAACATGTTCAGGGTTCTCCTTAGCAACACATTTTACTCCTATGTTCATTTGTTCATTTATATCATTAATGGCTTCGGAATATAAATATATAAATATATATAAATATAAATAATCAATTTATTATTATTATTATTATTATTATTATTATTATTATTATTATAATGTTCATATACTTAAATCGACTCTATATGAAATATACTTTGCTACAGAAAAAAAAGATAACGTCATTAACGTTACACTTCATTGTTAGCCTTTTTTTATTAATAGTCTTTTACCACCCCCACCCCCTTTTCCCGTCAATGTTTTAACAGCAACTTGTTCCCCTGGTTGGTTCGGCTCGAGGTGTCGGTTTCTTTGTCATTGTACCTCAGGCTGTGACTTCACAACAGGCAAATGTCTCAGTGGCTCCAAGTGTCAGCTCGGGTGGTTTGGGATCACTTGTCAATACCGTACGTCAATACACCAACGATATATTTAATCACATACATCGCTCAACGAATTAAGTATCTTGTTCTAATCTGCTATTTATAAAATTATGTTTAATAAAATAATGTAAAAAAATCTTTTTTAAAAAGGACACACTTTTATTTACATATAGAAAATGCACTACACTAAAAAGAAGAAAAAAAAATGTTCTATGAAAACAGGTGAAATCGATGAACCTATCTACTGCACATAAAATTTAGGCATGGTTCATTGATGCGAGTGATAATATTTTATATAGACAAAAACTTAAAACTAAAAGTGCATTAATTTAATTACGTTACATTCGATCGATCTGAAATTTTGATACAATGCATTGTCATCTACGATCTATATGTGGTAAAATTTTGAGATCTCTAGGACCTTATTCCATTCACCCGGCTGAGATTCGCAGTTAAACCCGATTGTATGTTACCATATTATAAGAATCCGTTATGAATTTTATTACATTTGTAAAATAAAAGTATTGTTCTAAACTTATTCCAAACATGCTGGGCATATTACAATGCCAAAAAAAAGTCAACCTTTTATTAAAATTAGAAATTGAATCAGTTCTTGAACAAACATTTTTATAATATGTTAATTCTATGACTTTATATCTTACACGGCAAATTATTTGTGCCGAAATAGTATCAGTTCTAATTTGAAAAGTGATATGTTCAACTAAAGACGACTTAATTCGGCTGCATAAATTAATTTCATATGTTAGTTTAGACTTCAGGCAAACACCAATAAATATTAAAGCTCTTTAAAAGTCCCGGCTTGTAGCAGCTTGATGCATCCCCACAGTAATGCGATAAAGAGAAGCCTTCTTGTCCGCATTTCCACATCTTTAAATGTCCAGTAAATGGCACAAAGTCAGTGGCGTAGCTAGGGATTTTGGGGCCCGGGGGGCTTGGCCTCTTTGGGGGGCCCTGAATACATGGCAGTGGCGTAATATTAAATGTAAACAAAAAATTTCGGACACTCCTTTGGGTGCCACCCTCAAGTGGGGGGCCCGGGGGGACTTTCGAATTTGGAAAAGCCTCCCCCTCTCCTCGCTATGCCACTGCATAAAGTCTTCAGTCTGCACTGTTTCATGGAGGGGGTTTTTAATAGCTTTTTCTAATGAACACTGACAGAAAATTTAAATTAAGATAAAATACGATTGCTTGATTTTATTTGCATTTTCCAAGCCAATATCATGCAAATATATCATTTTAGCATTGTCATAAATAAACTTATAATTATTGTTTATTAAGTAGAAGAAGGAGAAATTGAAAATTTATATAGCGCTGTACCCCAATAAGAAACTGGGCTCACAGCGCTTCACATAAAAATAATAACACACGTGTAAGTATCAATGCATTGAATGTGAAACATTCCTTTACTAACCACAACGTAAAGTGACAGTACGGTACAAATTATAACACACATAACTATCAATGCATTCAATGGGGAACATTCATATCATAATTACAACATAAATGAGAGTACGGTACACATATGCTACGTTTATTGTTTAAAGAAATGTTTTTAATTAATTTTGAAAGTCAAGCTTAAAGAGATATGTTTTTACTGCAGTCTTGAAGGCCTTAGTTTTAAAAGCCTGAAATTATTGCACTTAAATCATCAAATTATTTGAGTCAAATAAACATTAGAACCACCCTGTGGTAGTTGCAATTTCTAATTAATGGCTCAGATCAGTGAAAGAACCAAAAGTCCAAACGTTTCCGTAACACAATGCCAATAGAATACACCTCCTTTTTAAAAAAAATATAATAATTACATAATTCACTTGTTTCAATTACATTTGCTGACTGCAGCAAATTTGGAAAACATAATGTTCACATTTAAAACAAGTAAGACAGCTGTGACGGAACTGACATGTGAGAACCTACAAATCTTCATGACAGACAATATTAATACTATGGACATGAAGTGCAGTGTGCTGGTAGATGTGCTGCAGGTGATCATTAGAGGAGAAGGTGTCAAGTCTGTGTGTTCTCTTTACATAAGTGGAGGTGAGTACAGTTTAAAAGTACTTGAGTTTCCGACAAACCTTTCCCGTGAGTTGTTGACTTAAGGTTCATACGATTTTAACGATTTTCATAAAAGTTAAAACATTGTAAATAAAATAGTTTTTTTAAATTTTAATAACGATATTTTGAATTGTAATGAAAAACCTAGCAAATGATTTATTAAAATAATGTCATCAAATAAAGTCTTAAGTCTTTTGACATATGACGAAAGCCCAAAATATTAAATCACGGATATAATGCGGCCCGCTACGGACTTTTTTCCGGCCCGCTGAAGCCTGCGGTAATGAAAAAATCAATAAATTTACGTAAAGATGGGTGTTTGTACTTGAATAGAGGCTAAATTTCGGTTAGGTGCGACCCCTTGATGTTTCATTTCTCACTAATTCCTGATCATTTTAACTTTCATTCAGCCTCTTAGTTCGTTGATTTTATTTTGTGTTGACAACACTGCCGGAGGCGATCAAATCAGCCGAAGAATAAACAAGTTTGATGTTCTGCATTCTTTTAGTCAATTACATATTGACCTTATTTTACAAAAATAACACATTCAAGCTTTTTTTTAAATTGTATTTTCATATTTCTCGTACAAAATTAATTTGTTTAAAATTAATTAGATTATCTTGTAGCAGGATTTTAGTCGATTTCATTAAATTCTCAAGCTTAAAAACTTTAAGTCTGGAGACAATAACTGTTTGTAATGGTAGTTTTGCAAAGAACGGCTTATAACATCAGTAAATTGAACTGTCTACACATTTTTGTATTAATCGACCGACTTTCGGCCCAAAAAAAAGAACTATGTCGGATGACACGCCCCATCTGGCCTGTTCAAGATTAACATTTTTAAGAGATAATTAATTGTCATAAGTTTATTTATTTAATATATATTTTGTAACCTAGAAAAAAAATATGTGTTTTAAAAATTTAATAATTACCTGTCCACGACGTATCATTTTCACACATATTTGTTCTCTGAAGTAAATTATATACAGTATTTCTAAATGTTTCTGCTATAGTTAGCTACAGCCAATACAAGTAATATGTATCAATGAAGAACAAAGGTTTCTCTACTCAAATACATTAGACGTTTGAGTTTAATCACATGAATTACTTTAATTTTAGGTCGTAATGTCGCCTTGAAATAAAAGACCACTCAGAGCAGCACTTATAATCATGTGAGTGTCAAAGTTGGTTTTTCTTCAAATGCAGTAGATGGTATAACGGATGAAAATTATTATCACTCGGCGCCGAGCTGGAATGTGACGTTTGATCGTCCTCAGGCTGTCAACAGATTTGTTTTGTATAACAGAGAAGACGGTAGCTTACCTTTATAATAGCTAATTACAATATAAAGCATCAATTAGCTTTAAAATCAGAAGTGGCGTAGCGAGGGGGGCAAATGCCCCGGGCGGCACTTTGCCAGGGGCGGCAAATTCCCAGTCGTTAATTAGTTTCTTATAATGAAAATTTTTAACTAAAGAGGAATTTTAAAAATTCGAAATTAAAATAAAGCCAAATAAGAAATTAATAAAATTTAATAAAGGAACTATCCAAAAGCATGTGAACGTTTTAACTGCCAAAACTTCAAACTCCTTATTGGATATAAATTTTTCTAATACTAATAATAATGTAATAAAAAAAACAGAGGCTAAATTAGTATGAGAACGTGACACTGATGTGATGATAAAATCATTGATTATTAAAATTTGACAGCCGCCCTGGTTGTTAAACTTGTGGGGGGGGGCGGCAAATTCCTCGTTGTTAATTAGTTAATTGTTAAAACGTGAAAATAAATTTTAATAAAATAAAATAAAAGCCAAAATAGGTACTCAAAAAGTAATAAACATTACCAAAGTTTTTTGCAAATGGAAGGAATCAGAAATTGGATACAAAATAATAGACTTTTCATAAAGACCGACAATTAGTTGTTGTAAAAGAGAAATTAAAGTGGCAAGAAGTTCTTGTTAGAATATTTGACATTATTAAATCATGGTGAAATTGAATGTGACTTTTTGAGGTCATAGAGAGGGAAATACTGTTGAAAATAAAGCCAATATTCTGGAACTAAAGCATTAGCTTGCAAAGTACGTTTGAGCACTCCGATAGGATGGTGGGAAAACGGGTAAAAAAACTTGTCATCTAAAATTCAAACTGAGCTTAGAGCAATTTTAGGAGATACAGTTCACGGAAAATCATCTTTCTTCAATAACAAGATACCAAATATTGTTCCATTGTATTTGATAGCTCTTCATATGTTTGACATAAGGATCAAACAAGTCCAATTGTGTTATATGTAAAGATTGAAAATTAAAACAAAAGTAGACGCTGTAGAATCTTTCAAAGATTTCATTCAAGTAAAATTGAATCTGCTTACGAAATTTCTGAAATGATTTTGAATAAATGATGATCTTAAAATAATGGACTGCACAGGCCAAACGTATGTTAATACTTCTTAAGTGCTGGAAAGTATACAGGAGTTCAACAAAGGCGCAAAAACATAAAATCTCATATCAAACTCGTTCAAACCGTTAAACCTAATTTGTTAACATGATACTCCAACTGAAACGAATTCTCCAACTGTTTTAGTACACTTGAGCGTTGTTGCGCATTCTTTTCCAAGTCCATAAACTGTTGGAAATACCTAATTGCTTCTACAAACAGGGCATTCAGACTTTAGGATACAAAAAAATAGTGAATATACCATGGAACCATTTTGAGGTTACTTTATAAGCAATAGAACTGAAAGATGCAGACAAAAAGCTCAACACATGAACAGACGCAGGAACATTGCTAGTCACAATGAAATCGTTTTTATTTTCAAAGTTATTTTTTTTAATGCCCGAAATTCTTTACAAACGTATAGTGCTCAACAGAAAAATATTCTTAGCAGTGGCTACTCACAGAGAAACTAATGGCAGGGAATACTTAAGGGATGCTTTGACATTTGATAACATTTATTTATGTGGACACCTCATCATTTTAATCGTACCTTCCAATCAAAGAACAAGAGAGCAAATTTTTGGTGATCGAAGCAAATATGTATATATATATACATGCTATGTAGAATAACAATTAAGAAGAAGTTTGGTTTTTTCATAAGATGAGATTAGTGTATACATTCGTGTGAGGCTTTGGCATTTACAGTATATATAGAATTTAGAAAACAGACATGATTTTCGTACACCAGCTAATATGCTGGACTTTGAAATTTTATCTTCAAATTAAAGTATTCAAAATATCCCACATGACATAGTCAGGCAAGGAATATTTTAACCCCTTGAATAGAAAAAAATGAACGCATTCAAGACTAGGTGGTTTATTTAAGTTTATAAAGATATGTAGGCTCGAAGTTACCCTGCCTAAAATAATATAATTAATTCGAACATTAATTCTTACATCTGTCTTAAGTAATGCAAGGTGTTAAAAGCCTTCTCTAAAATTAGTTTTAATGAATAATTAATAACGATAAATTACGAATACACCAACATTGTCAATTCCATTGCTATTTTGGCTATTGAGCATGCCATGGCTGAAAACATTGATACATGAAAGATTGAGCCATGAGGAAAAACATAAAAGTTTAATTTCATTAAAGAAATGAAGGCTTTCTTTTTAACATAAAAATATATTGTAATCTTATAATTACTTTCTAATTTATTTTATTTTTTACTTTATAGCGTTAACATATTTTTCGGGGGAGGGGGGGTGGCAAATTTGTTTTCTGCCCCGGGCGGCACATACCCACGCTACGCCACTGAAAACCAGTCATTTAAAACTCAAAACAGTTTCTGTGTGATTATTTTTTGTAAATTTTGATAATTTTATGGTGGAAATCTGAGGAATTTTTTTTTGAATCAACAAGGTGAAATAAAAGGTGTATGTGAGTGTGTTGTTGAAGGAATACTCTTTTTTTCTATTTCCATTTTCAAATTACACTATCTAAAACAAGCTATACGTACTTAAAACTTGATATATATTTTCTTGTGTTTATAAACATAGCGGTTATCAATAAATTACACTTTTAAAAATTGTGTAAAAATATTTTTAATGCTTAATGCTAGCAGCGTAAATTGTCTGCGTACACGGTGGTGGTACCTGGCGACCTAAGGGATCTGCCCGTTAGTGCAGTTGAAATTACTACGCTGTTTAAAGTTGAAAACGTTGAAGCCTAGGGTGGTAATTCATTTTATTTTTTTATTTCTTCTCATTATTTCATGTGTTTCTCCTTTTCTTCTTTATATTAAAGTGCTCAATTTAAAATTTGGATAAACTTTAATAAAAGTCTTCAATAAGTCAGACATAAAAAACTTTGACTTGACATGACCATATACCTTTAACCGAAGAGTAAACTTAGGCGCAAGGAATCTCAGTTAACAAGTTAAATTTCCCCAAGGTCATCAAAATATTACATACTTCCAAAGTCTGATATTGTCATTTTGAAGTCTTGGACTATTTCTGTGGTATCTAAATGTCACAAGTTGGCAGTTCACTGTTATACATCTAGTTTCGTTGCAGAGATAAAAGAGAGGCAAAACCATTTGTGTCACTACAATATATGCAATGTCTTATGGGAAAAAAATTAAATACCTCTTAAATCACCAAACCTTATTTTTGAGTAAGGACTTTTCAGGAGTTTTTTGCAAAGAACCATATTAGTTGAGTTAGCCAACCTTGAAAAACGATATTTGTAATTAATACATTCACACATCTCGTTATATGAGGTCTAGAAACGGTGTTTGCGTTTTTTTAATTCTGAAGAAGTATCGACATGCCTTGAAGATTGTACTCTACCCTTAGGAAATGTGTCCAAGCGCTGTGTTCAAACTTCTCCATTGCTTTATATAAGAATTCTTCTTTATTTTAAGCTAAATGCTTCTGGCCATATATTTTGTGTGTGTGGTGCAAATTAGATTCTCATTGTAGTAATTACCTGTTAATGTTACTGTTTTCTTGAAAATTTGTCAAGAAATATCAGTAATATGAAGTTTGTTTTTTTTAATAAGTATGACAGATTTGGTCATGGCATATAGTATGGTGAAGAAATCCATTTCTAAGCATCATATATATACATGGATCCGGGCACCACAAAATATGACCATTTAATTAATAGCATGGATTACAACCGTCAACAAGTCAAAACTTATTAAAAACTACATAGCGTAGAGATTCCTTTGAGCAATTCTTTTTTAAAAACTCATCATATATATATTTACCCTCAATTATGTATGACTGCCTCACTTTGGCCTAACGCTAAGATAGATCACTCTTCTTTTTAAAAAATTGAAAATATAGACTTAAAAATCATAATCATTTTGGCTTCCAGATTAACATTAACCAAACAACGCACGAATCTTTGACGTCAGCATTTGTGTTGTAAACAGTGCTGACTGACTCAAATATTTTTTTTTGGTGCAGTAATTTGATGCGCTGCTTTCTAAAATTTGTTAAAAAATCGTTTGGTGATTAGCACTGTAAAAAAAAATTATATATAAACGAGCAACAAAGCCCGTCCAAGGACGTTTCGCCACCGTTCGGTGGCATGTTGTTGTAACTCAACAGCCGTCTCGACCGGCATACATGTGCATCACGTCAAAAATACTATTCATTATAGTTAAAATAAATAACTCGTAAAAACAGAGATTTTTACTATAAATCCCAAAGTGCATAACTCAAAATAAAGTCTTGGAAGAAATCTGCACCAAAAATAACTAGTTTTGAACGTCCGCGTAAACGTGTTCAATATGATTGGCTCTAGGAGTCATGTGTGTTTAAGGGACCAATCGCTATGGATGACCGGACAGATGGGACAGAAAATTGCCTTTTATTATATAGGATACTTTGTGTACATTTCAGGAATAATTCTTATTTATCATACAAGGATAGGTTACTGGGGCTTTTGACCCAAACAAAAATGGGCGCCCTGGGCGCCCTATAACCCCTATTATAACATACTTTGTGTACATTTAAGGAAGATTAATATTACGTATTTATCATACAAGGACAAATTAATTGCGCTTTTGAAAAAGGTGTGCGCCATAGGCGCCCTAAAAAGGGGGCGCCGCAGCACAACATAATCTCCAAATACTAATGTACTGTTATTTGATTTAAACCATCTAGAGTGTGCTCACGGCTCATGGGGTCTAGAGTGTGCTCACGGCTCATGGGGTCTAGAGTGTGCTCACGGCTCATGGGGTCTAGAGTGTGCTCACGGCTCATGGGGTCTAGAGTGTGCTCACGGCTCATGGGGTCTAGAGTGTGCTCACGGCTCATGGGGTCTAGAGTGTGCTCACGGCTCATGGGGTCTAGAGTGTGCTCACGGCTCATGGGGTCTAGAGTGTGCTCACGGCTCATGGGGTCTAGAGTGTGCTCACGGCTCATGGGGTCTAGAGTGTGCTCACGGCTCATGGGGTCTAGAGTGTGCTCACGGCTCATGGGGTCTAGAGTGTGCTCACGGCTCATGGGGTCTAGAGTGTGCTCACGGCTCATGGGGTCTAGAGTGTGCTCACGGCTCATGGGGTCTAGAGTGTGCTCACGGCTCATGGGGTCTAGAGTGTGCTCACGGCTCATGGGGTCTAGAGTGTGCTCACGGCTCATGGGGTCTAGAGTGTGCTCACGGCTCATGGGGTCTAGAGTGTGCTCACGGCTCATGGGGTCTAGAGTGTGCTCACGGCTCATGGGGTCTAGAGTGTGCTCACGGCTCATGGGGTCTAGAGTGTGCTCACGGCTCATGGGGTCTAGAGTGTGCTCACGGCTCATGGGGTCTAGAGTGTGCTCACGGCTCATGGGGTCTAGAGTGTGCTCACGGCTCATGGGGTCTAGAGTGTGCTCACGGCTCATGGGGTCTAGAGTGTGCTCACGGCTCATGGGTGGTCTAGAGTGTGCTCACGGCTCATGGGGTCTAGAGTGTGCTCACGGCTCATGGGGTCTAGAGTGTGCTCACGGCTCATGGGGTCTAGAGTGTGCTCACGGCTCATGGGGTCTAGAGTGTGCTCACGGCTCATGGGGTCTAGAGTGTGCTCACGGCTCATGGGGTCTAGAGTGTGCTCACGGCTCATGGGGTCT
>CALYLW010001501.1:0-126789 GCA_944989445.1 Ampullaceana balthica | reverse complement strand
ATTTCAATTTTAAAAAGTTTACTTTTTATTTAGAGCAAAATTATATAATTTTTTTTAAAAATACAATGTAAGTCACGTAAAACCAACTTTACAAAATAAGGAATACATAAAATGTTAACGTGATTTTGTCATCAATATATTTTTGATATCTTACGTTTGTTGATGTAACCACGATCTTATCATTTAATAACACGTGAATGTGAATAATAACATTTTATATATTTACGGACCTAGTCACTCCAAAAATTAAACAGTTAACAATGACATTATCTTGACCCCACCCAACATAAAATATATGCTGTAAATCAAAATACTTGCGACACACCCCTTTTCCAGCTAAACCCAGGACAGCATAGAAAGTGTCTCCCATGGCTAATGACTTGTATGTAGAGGTGCGATCAAGTCTGAACAAAGACACCACAATAAACCCAGAACAACTTATAAATTGTCTCCCATGGCTAATGACTTGTATGTAGAGGTGCGAGCAGGTCTGAACAAAGACACCACAATTAACCCAGGACAATGTAGAAATTGAGTCCCATGGCTAATGACTTGTATGTAGAGGTGCGAGCAAGTCTGAACAAAGACACAACTAATCCACGATCGTGTCATAAAGAATACCTCAAGAAATCAAATAAAAGTAGAAGTTTAGAAACTTTTAAATTTCCAGCAATTTAGAATATCAACAGATATTAAACAGAAAATAATCGGCCAACTCATTTATACAATAATGAAAGCAATAAGGAGTAGAATACAAAGACGTTTTAATAATGAAAGAGAATACTGTACTTTACTCCCCTTGGTTTATATTTATAATAATCTAATATAATATATACAAAGTTAAATGGTTTAGTTATACAGTTATTTTTTCTCATTTTCTTTTTTTTTATTGTTTATTAATAAAATGGTGTAAAATTGTTTTGAAAACAAACTAAATAACTCCTAGTCGATATATTTTTCTTCTTCTCATTATGTTTATTAAGGGCACTCAATTATGGAAACTGATTATTTTGGTTGTTGTAAAATATTCGTGTTGACGTTGCTGTCGCAATTTGTTTTATGACCTTGAAAGCTTTATCTAAATCCATGACTCATAATCAACATAAACTAAATGGGAAAAAACTCGAAATATAATAACACAATGCTCACCTTTTTATATTATTCAAAACAAAAAAAATGTAAAAAAATATATGTATATATAACATTAAAGTGCATCCAATGAGTATACAGCCTACAATTACATAATAAACAGATCAGCTCCACAAACGATACTCTTTTCTATTTTCTCGTTTCCCTAACATTCACGACGAACCCAATAGCTCTTATTAATACTTTACACCTGTGCTTTCAGACTCAATAGCTCTTATTAATACTTTACACCAGTGCTTTAAGACTCAATAGCTCTTATTAATACTTTACACCAGTGCTGTCAGACTCAATAGCTCTTATTAATAATATACACCAGTGCTGTCAGACTCAATAGCTCTTATTAATACTTTACACCAGTGCTGTCAGACTCTATAGCTCTTATTAATACTTTACACCAGTGCTGTCAGACTCAATAGCTCTTATTAATACTTTACACCAGTGGTGTCAGACTCAATAGATCTTATTAATACTTTACACCAGTGCTGTTAGATGTATAGATGTGATGTCCGGTGAAGCTCATATAATGTATAGATCTGATGTCCGATGAAGCACATATAATGTTTAGATGTGATGTCCGGTGAAGCTCATATAATGTATATATGTGATGTCCGATGAAGCGCATATAATGTTTAGATGTGATGTCCAGTGAATATCATATAATGTATATATGTGATGTCCGATGAAGCTCATATAATGAATAGATGTGATGTCCGGTGAAGCTCTTATAATGTATAAATGTGATGTCCGGTGAAGCTCATATAATGTATAGATGTGATGTCTGGTGAAGCTCATATAATATATAGATGTGTTGTCCGGTGAAGTTCATATAATGTATAGATGTGATGTCCGGTGAAGCTCATATAATGTATAGATGTGATGTTCTTTGAAGCTCATATAATGTATATATGTGATGTCCGGTGAAGCTCATATAATGTATAGATGTGATGTCCGGTGAAGCTCATATAATGTATAGATGTGATGTCCGGTGAAGCTCATATAATGTATAGATGTGATGTCCGGTGAAGCTCATATAATGTATAGATGTTATGTCCGGTGAAGCTCATATAATGTATAGATGTGATGTCCGGTTAAGCTCATCTAGTAAGAACCGACATTATAAGACATAGGTCAAAATAGGCACATTATGAACAAATTAATTCTGCTTACAATTTTTAAGTTACATGTAAGATACGTTCTACCTCATTTCTGCCCATTAGCTACACGTGACATGGGGAAATTTGTTATATTTATCGGAGAGTTGTATTCAATTATATTAATAAATTTTCAAAGAATTTCAAGCTAGAATTTCAACCACATATTTTATAATAATTAAATTGCTTAGTATCAATTTACATTTTATATTTAAAATTATAGTTACGTTATATTTACAACAATATTCTTTAAATTAAAAAAAACGAAGAGTCCTAAATTAATTTTGAGAAACTGCGCACACTAAACAGAAACAGATATCTTGAATTGAAAATATTAAATTTGTATTTAATTATTTTTAAAATAAAATGTGCGTTTTCTATTTCCAATCTGGAAAATAAACATTAATTAACAGTTAGTTGCAGAACACACACTATATTAATTAATTGAAAAGGAATTTGTGTTAATATTAATATAACTTTTTAAAACAATTTTTTTTCAAAATCAATAGATTTCAAGAAAAGGGAAGATAAAAAGGGAAGTCAGAGAATATCACACATAATTAACAAACGGGTAATTTTCTCTCCTCATCATCTGTGATTATAATATATAACTGTGTCATCTTTCCGCCTGCAAGAGACCATATTTTTGTCTTTATCTTGGTGTAGACGATGAGATCAATCCTCGAGTGGTAGCCTCTTCTGCATGTCACAGGCGGTGGGGCATTATTGCCTGGCCTTCCTCCTTGATCTTGTTTCAGCTGTTTCCGCCCTGATTTATTTCTCGGCTGTTGGTGACCGTTCCTTCACAATTGCTCGCCATGTGGATCTCTCCTCTGCCAGGTCTTCCTAGTTTTGGATGTCAATGTTGGCTGTTTTCATCTTCAGTAACATATATGTATATATATTTGTGTGTGTATTTATTTATTTAATTATGTAAAATAAACAAATATAATATCAATCATAACAAGAAAGTTGTAAAAGATACAAAGCTTAGAAGTAAATTATAAATCAGAACATTGAAAACAGCATCTACATAAGTGCAGTAACAAATTTTGTATGACCACTTTAATATTGTTAACACGCATCATCTACTATTATAAATAGTTCATTAACACTACAGAATCCTGAAATTAGCATTAAGTATGTAGTTATTGAACAAAGACAATTTAAATATATTTTTCTTTTATTCGGAATGGACGAGTTTTATGAACTACATAAAATCTATAAATAGCTTGAACTATGAACACGAAAATGTTCTCATTAAGCTCATTGTATACCTGTGTTAGGAGAATGCTAGCATTTTATTTACATTGTATCCCTAATAGTAGGGATCGAAGTAAAGTGACTTGCCACTTTGATGCAATAGAAGACTTTCTATTTTGGGTGTGCTCATCAAGTCTATAATTATATATTTATTGACAGAATGAGACATACACATATAACACTAAATGTAAAAATTATATAGCTTTTCCATTTTTAAAAAAAAACTAATATGATTTTTAGAAATTCTTATTTTAAAACTTTATTTTTCTTTGAATAAAATTTAACGTACATACAATAAATTATTTCTAAAAACCAAGTGATTAATATAATGTGTCATAGAATTTAAAATACATTCTAATTGATTTTTTAAATACAAAAGATCTCATTTATCTTGCTCTCTGAGCTTCCTCAAAGCAATGATATATTAACTACATCAGTCACGGTGCTTTTTGGTGCGTCACAGACGGGAAATACAATTTTAATGCACGTCCACTATGAATCGTATATATAATGCACCTAAGTGCGTCTGTGTGCTCGCTATGCGGGTAACTCCCTAGTAATAACCAAAAGAAAAACAATTGAAAAATAAGACGTAAAATAATAAACTTTTGGTGTCGAGATTAACAAGGCGATCGTTTTACATTAAAATGTTGCGACGTGACGTCATTTTTGAGCTTATATTAATTTGTAAAAGTAAAACTAAGAGCTTGGTTTATTTGATAATCTTGATACCCCACTTTGTGTGTTTGTAAGAGTATGTGTGTGCACGCGTTTGTGTGTATCACTATGTGTGTGTTTGTTGTGAAATAAATTTGATGAAACGAGTTATGTTTATGTCGGCTAATGTTGCGCCTCTAATAAGACTACGAGTAGGTTTTAAAACGATTAATTTTTGTTTGAAAATTACATGTTGACACTGTTTTCTGTATGTATGTTTTTTTCGAGATGTATTTTATCCAACATTTCGAACCATTTTTAAGCTTACTTTTTTCTCCAGATGTCTAAATGTATGTTCAATGTTTAACTTCCTAACATTTTGTTTTTTACAAAGCACATTGACTGTTTTCTTTAGTGTTATCTTTTAACAATATTTATTTAACATTATTTCACTTAATGTGTAATAAAACAGTGTTATTTTACCAATTTTCGTTATATCCTTAAATGGTGATGCTTATATTTAAATTCTTTATACATTTCACATTTTAAAAGTTAGTTATAAATAATCAACTACTTATAATTTATTATATGCCTTAGATAGCAATCACATAAGTGAAACCAGATAACTATCAGATCAAATGTACATTCTCGGTAGTTTTCTATGTCAGTCAGTAACAATTGTTTTAAAAAAATAACTTCATCTGCTTTCATATCTTTTATATTAGACAAGCGTATAACACCAATAGAAAACTAAACAAAACAAACATGAAGAAAGAAAGTGGGGACAAGCTGTTTCTTTGAATGTATGACAATTCATTTCACAATAGGAAACAGTGTGGGTCTGTATTATTTGTGTGTAGAAATTGATTAGTAGTTAAACTATGTATATGCCGTATATTAGAAAAAAGAACATTGACTTTTCTATAGATGCATATAGTAAGTTAATGGCAGTACATGTACGCGTTAATGGAAAGACAGATCAATAATCGTTCAAAACCTTTGTTTTAAATATCTTTTATAAATACTATGTAAGATATTTATTAAAATATAAGGCTTTATGTTTTTTTTAAAGTAAATGCCATTATTTTTGAACGATTGCTATCATAGATGTGGAAATAACATCACCCAAACCTGGGTGACACTAACTCTAGAATAATCAGCGATTTAAAGGCAGACGAATTGTTCAAACTTATATTTTAATATACGAATGTGTATGACAACGTATATTTTTGGTTCTAGCTTTAGAAAACAGTGTCTAACCCGGCTAGTATATATATATATATATATATATATATATATATATATATATATATATATATATATATATATATATATATATATATATATATATATATACTAGCAGACCCGTCGTGCGTTGCAACGATCTCAGTAAAAATAAATACATATATATAAAAAAAGAAATTACATTAAGGGTCACCGGGCCCATCAGTTTAACATGTGAAATTCGAAAATCTGTTGATTTCAATCAATTTCATAACAAATATATAAATATATGTATCTATATTTCTCAATATCGTGTAAAATTGAATGGGCAATACAATATTAAAAGTTTTGTAAAAACACATTTAGGGCCCCCAGCCCCGAGGAAGTGGACATTAGGAGTTCAGTGCCCTCTAGTAATTTAACATAGGCTCTTAAGTTTTTATCTACCGAGTTTGGTGAAAAAAACAGTTATTTTCTCAATATCTAACACTTAAACTAATTTTTATATAGCTAATATAAGGAAGAAATACATTAAGAGCCCCCGGGCCCATTCGGTTCAAAATGTATATTTTGAAAACCTGTTCATTTAAATTCAGTCTCATCATGGATATGTTTCTCAAGGTCTTAGAGTATACCAACAAAAAAAAACAAAAAAAAACAAAAAAAATTTCTATGTAAGATGTAAATTTCAAAATACTGTTCATTTTAATTCAGTTTCATCATAGATATATTTCTCAAAATCGTTAAAAATAGAATGACACATGATATCTCAAACATATAAGAAAAAAATACATTTGGGGCCCCCGGCCCTGAACAATTGGACATAAGAAGTGCAGTGCCCTTTTTTTAAAATATGGGCTACCAAGTTTTTATTTACAAAGTTTGGTTAAGATCCATTCATTTATTCAGTAGATAACGCATAAACTATTTTTATATAGCTCATATAAGCAAAAATGACATTCAGGGCCCAAGGCCCATTTAGTGCAAGATGTCAAGTTCAAAAGATCTGTTTATTTCAATCAATTTCATAATGGATATATTTATCTATATTTCTCAAGATAGTTAATAATTGAATGGGGAATAAAATCTTAAACGTTTATGAAAAAAGACATTTTGGGCCCCCAGCCCCGAAGAAATGGACAGTAGGAAATTAGTGCCCTATAGTATTTCAATATTAAATTCCAAGTTGTTATATACAAAGATTGGTTAAAATCCATCTATTTACCTAATAGCTAACGCTTAAACTAATTTTTATATAGCTCATATAAGAAAAAAATCACATTATGGACCCCCGGCGCTCCATGAGTGTTAAAGTTTAAAAAAAGTTGCCTATTACCATCACAGGAGCGTACTCACAATCTCCAAAAGTTTCATGGCAATCGGATGAATGGTTGAGTCAGCTATAAAGAACATACATACATACTTTGATACATATACATATATATATATATAATAGCCTGATTGCAGTCTCACCGATGTTTTGTGGCGTCCTGTCAGGCCCACAATACACCGTTTATATATATATATATATATATATATATATATATATATATCTTATCTATACAGACGCTCCTTCTATGCAGAAGATATTTGCGTCCACAGACCATGACAGATGATCTGTTGGCAAGTGATGCAGCAATCACAGGCCACGGCTTTGTGGGTTCCACGCATTACCCAGCCGCCTAACTACATGTAGTTAGGTACCCATTCGGAGCGGGGTGACTCAGGGACGCCCTAGGCCCCGGGAACAAACCCTTGCCTTCACACGGATTCGAACCCGTGACCATCGGTACGACAGTCCAGTGCGCTGCCACTCGACCACCGCGTCCGTAATATATATATTATAGCCTGATTGCAGTTTCACCCATGTTTTGTCAGAAATATAGAAAGACACGTTGTTGTACTGATATTTGCCATGGCGTGAGGTTTGAGGGATGGGGGTGGGGACTTGCCCTACCACGCGTGTATGAGAAACAACAAGAAAAAAGCGGGTTTTATCACTGAATAAATCAGTGATATTTTTTAAAACTTCATTCAACACTTTGAACACGCTACAGCACAATAAAGAAAGTCTTTCATCAATGAACCGGGAATGATTCAACCACCTCGTCTACGCCGCTGTAACTCATCGTTTGACTATGTTGGATTCGATGTGAAGAAAAGCGCCTCGCTTTCATCTGTCATTTCCTCCCCCATTTCAGTTACATCGATCTGTTGATTAATATCACACGGCAAGGGGATCAGCTCCAAAAATGGTAGCTTAACTTCATTCTCTCAATCTGAGGTCCACCATTTCCGTTTGCCTGATGACTGCGAGTCAGCCGAGTCAACCGGCGTATCTTGGAATTTTTCTTGGCGGGGGTATGGGGGGTGGGGGCTGAAACAGGAGACCTGACAGAAATAAATTACATCTTGCCTAGTGGGAAAAAAAAACATATGTTATACTATAACATAACTATAGAGTAACCATCAGCATTAAATCTTTCACAAAAAATAACTAAAATATCAATGAAAGGAAAAAAATCAATAATTTTTTTTTGACAAGGGGACAGGGACAGACTCCCTTCAAACTTCTCAAGGATTCGGAATAGATTTCCGGATGTCTTTGACTGGATGTCCTTGGCTGAATGTCCTTGGCTAGAAGCATATTTTTAAAAAGTAATCTAAATTCTCAATCATTCGTTACTTGAAATTTCATAACATGATCATTTTCTCTCTTTTACTAGAAAACAATCAGCTGAATATAATGCAATTCAAATTGAGGGGAAGAAACGAGTTAGCCCAGGGCCAACAAAAATGATCATCTTGATTTTAACTTCTGACTTTGTGAGGCTAACAACATAGCATTGGACAAAATAAACAAATTTAAAGATAATAGACAGATCATTGAATGAATAGATCAAACACTTTAAAGCAGGGGTCTCCAACTCAGATAAAGGCATGTGCCATTTTAAAACTAAAGAGATATTTGATGGGCGCCCACATTGTCCCTCACCAATAACAAACCGACCCCAGTAAACCAACTATACTTCATACATCTGAACTCATTTGTCAAATTCATCTTCTGCTAACAATAAACCTTATTTGTGTAATTTTATTACTGTCAATATTGAAATAATGATTATTTACTGCAGCTGTATTTACGCGCTTAAATCATATTTTATTTTAATTACCATGGTTATGTCAGTAAATTCAACAATAAAATTTCATGTGTATCAGTACCTGCAATAAACCGCGTCCTTGTTGCGTCCCCAGACATGAGTGCATAGCTCACATATTGTAGGTTTAATTCAGTTTTAAGAAGGTGAACTAGATTTAACCTAATCCTTTTAAATGGCGCTCACAAATTATCTAAACTCGCTGATTAGGAAATACAATGCAATTAACAATCTTTCTTAAACGATTTTTATCAGAAAACGTAATTTTTAATATTTGGGGCCGTCCATAAAGTACGTCACGCTATTTTTGACAATTTTTAACTCCCCCATCCCCTCTGTCTCAAACTGTCACAAATCTCGGACCCCCCCCCCAAAGTACGTCACACTTTCGAACAAAGATTTTTTTTATTAACAAAATAATTAAAATTTAATATAAACCACCATGACGTCACACATGGCCGGACCCCCCTCCCCCTGTCACAAACTGTCACACTTTCTTATCCCCCTCCCCCAACTGGAGCGTGACGTACTTTATGGACGGCCCCTTTTGAATAATTTATGCTAATTTTGTTAAAGATTTACTTTAAGAAATCAATTATTATTTTATTTAAATTACCTGCTAAAACGTTGACATCTACCATGTAGCCCTGACCTTAACATCTGTTACACTTGGCTCTATGGTCAAAGTGACCCCCCACCGGACACCAGTGAGGAATAGGGATCCCCTTACGTTACCTTTCTACACCAGTTCAAATTGTGTCGTATGCTCTCTTTGTTAAGGAAGGAAAAAGAATTATAATATATATGAAAACAAAAGAAAAACTGTAAAACTCTGATGTTCAGAATGACACATATTTATGAAGGATTTTTACATGAAGATTGGATCTATGATCGAAGAGCAAATAATGAAATGACGCTAGCAATGAAGCATTCATCTTTTAACAAAAAATTATGTCCATTAGCCGTGTAGCTCATCCTTGGTCGCTGAATGCCAGTCAGTAGACATTTCCAACAAAATCTTTGGTGTTTATTGTAAAATGTATCCACTATACTTAATTGTAGAAACAATTTATAATCTGCTTGGTGAGTATAATTTACAAGTATTGGCTATTTTTTTATGAACGAATATTGTTTGTCAATGCCTTTAGACTTTTGGCAGTTTTCAAAGGAATGGATTAGCTGCATTAACTCTCATAAAAAGTTTCGGGATTTTTAGACTTAGACTTTATAACAATTTAAATTGGAAAAAACATTTTAAAGCAATTTCCCTTGTTAGTGATGATGTAAATTTAAACCATTAATTTGATCGAAGTTTAATTCTTTAGTTAAAAGAAATGCTCGTTGAACCCCGCCTCGCAATGTCCTCGAATTATTCACTGTCGTTCTTTTCATTCAAATCTGAAACTCTATTTTACGGACCACGCAACACTGGAACTGATGAAGATCATGCGATGGTCTTATGTTGAGGCTCGCAGTAGGAATTGTAAGCCGCGTCATAAGAACTTGAGAGCTCGACCTTCCATAGATAGTGTCACGTATAAGTGAGAGATATGAAGCAGTTAAAGAAAACTTTTAGTATACAATCAGTTAGAAATGATATCAATAAACGTTATTTGATCAGACATGCAATAAGCCCTCTCATGTTCTTTGGTCCGTATGCAAAGTAAAATAGTCGTATGCAAAGTTGCACGGCGTCAATGTTTTGTGCAATATTATGTCAAATTTTCTGCATGTTAATTCTAAACTGATGCGAGGCGTCGGTCAAATATCTGCGTGACCGCGCAACAGCGCCGCTTAAAGTTGAACATTGCGCACACATCTATTCATCTGAACGACTAAACAATCTGGGACTATTGTCTCTAATATACATTACTAAAACCACATGATGAAACAACAATTTTCAAATACATTATATGCTTATCTAATTATCAGTAATTGAAAACATATTTATCTTTAATGGAACTCAATGGCGTTAACACATAAGAATGTAAATATTTCTTCTAAAGTTTATTTCTGTTTTTTGTTGTTGCTCTGAGATTGGCGCCATCGCAGACGTGACACATTCCCTGGCATGGCCCCTTGTCTCAAGGCTGTGTCATCTTGACCCAGGCATTATTTAACAAGTTTTCTTTTTTATAAAAAGATCTTTGGGGCGTCACTTTCTTAAAAATGGTGAAACGCTTAGTTTTGCTTCGCTCGAAAATAAAATCAATTCTTATATTGAAACGAAATTATGTCAAATATATTGTAAAGATAATGATATCAAGATAATTAGATATAAAAGATATTAAATATATTGGTTGTTCTGAATATTTGATGTGTAGAGATTAGATAAGCTAGATAATTAGATATGGATTTAAAGCAAATATGAAAAATATTAAGAATTATGTTGATGGATAAAACGGAATTGTTTGATAATTAAAACTCTAAGCCCAACCCCAAAACTTTTTTTTTCATTTACAGGTTAAAAAAACTCTGTGATAATGACAAATCTTAGTTGTTATGGGATAACCATAATACAGCGGTGGGCAAACTACGACCAGCGGGCCGCACGCGGCCCGCCAGAGTATATAATGAGACCCGAAGATAAGAACATATTGCGATCTTATGTCGATGTTAATTTTCTTTGTTTATAATTTTTATATATTTTAATAATTTTGTTCCGAGTATTTGATTCGAATCTAGGGATATTAAATCGATAATTAGTCATTAATTGTTAACATCCTTATTGGAAACTGCATTTCAGCTCTGGTGAAATGGCTGACAAGTACACGGCTCAATTGGATACCTTTGCTGTGGACTTTGAAAGGCGGTTTCAACACTTCAAGAACGTGGAGCCACTCTTCAATATCTTCAGCTCGTTAGTGCAGAAGCTGACTCAGCCCAAAACGAATATAGAGTTAGAACTGCTTGACCTACAAGCAGATTATGACCTGAAGGAGAAGTTCAAGTCATGAGTTCTTCTGCTGGAGGTTTATGGATGTTTGCCAGCAGCAGCATTTCCAAACTTAAAAATAAAATACTTTGCTGCCAAACTTTTGTCACTATTTGGGTCCAAATACTCCTGTGAGCCAACTTTTTCTTGCATGAAAATAAACAAGTCTAAGAACAGATCGATGTTGACTGACTGCAATGTGCATGCAGTCATGCGAATCACAAACTGTAAACTGGTTCAACAGTTCAAGAAGATTATCCAAAATTGTGAACAGTTACATTCTTCTCATTAATTATAATTTTACTCTATGGTCAGCTTATATGTAAATTATGTTCTTACTTCTTCATAGTTATTATGACAGGTAACAATAAACTTTTGTTGAAATATTAATGAATAGTAAAATCTTATTATCAAATTAGAAACTGGTTCACTTAGTCTTTTAAAATGTAATATACTTGTGTAAGAGTGTGAATTTGAAACAAAATGACAATTACATGATTAAAATCATTAATTCATATTTTATACGTTGTAAATTGTAATTGAAGTAGACACAGTATATATGCGGCACGCCTATAGCAATAAAGTTTTCAATGCGAACCTCCGTAGAAAAAGTTTGCCCACCCCTGCAATAATATACCATGACTCAGTCTATGAGTACACACAATTACTAAGAAGTTACTTTGAGGTTACTCTGTAGTTACTATAAAGTTACTATGAAGTTACTATGGCTTAAATACAACGCAGCTAAGGAGTAAATTAGAAGTTACAGTGATGTTAAAATAAAGGTAATATGATGCTAATATGTGTTTGTCGAAATCAACCAAAAATTTGTCGTAAAAATAACCAAACAAATTAAAAAAAACACAGCAACAGGAAACTCTGGAAATGATTGTGTCATTCATTTATTCATTCATTGTATCACTATATCAATATCATTATTTTAATTTTATCAAACGCTTAATTTAAATT
Organism: Ampullaceana balthica; assembly: GCA_944989445.1. Lineage (NCBI taxonomy): Eukaryota > Metazoa > Mollusca > Gastropoda > Lymnaeidae > Ampullaceana > Ampullaceana balthica. The sequence goes on along the minus strand of CALYLW010001501.1, from coordinate 114,283 downwards.
TTATACTTGATATAATGCAAAATTGTATTTTCATGTTTCATTCAAATGAAACGATGGTCATTTCTAAAAAATATATTTAAAAAAAAATTCAATTTAGAAATACATCTGTATGTTTATTGAGATTTAATTATGTTGCCATTGCCATGCAGTGTATTTGCACTACACCATATATCCTACTGCATAATGTTTCAGACAGCAAAACAATGGTTCAATCAACGTTCCAGAAAAATTGCGTGAGCTCAGTAATGGCCCATTTGTATGACAGCAGTTTGCATTTCTTCATTCTGGCGACACACGAGCACATGCACTCATGCCAGTTCTTGAACCATATGTGGAATGGGGTGTAGGGGGCACACTGGAAGCATCTCTTGTACAGCTGACCATCAGACGACACAACTAGGGCAGCAAGGAGACATGGCACAAAAACCCAGGGCTTCATCACATCTGTTGGACGGGAAGGACATTGGAATAAACTGTAATAAATGTGTGGTAGACACTGTCAGTTGGTAGACACTGTCAGTTGGTAGACACTGTCAGTTGGTAGACACTGTCAGTTGGTAGACACTGTCAGCTGGTAGATACCATCAGTTGGTAGACACTGTCAGCTGGTAGATACCATCAGTTGGTAGACACTGTCAGTTGGTATTACTGTCAGTTGGTAGACACTGTCAGTTGGTAGACACTGTCAGCTGGTAGATACCATCAGTTGGTAGACACTGTCAGCTGGTAGATACCATCAGTTGGTAGACACTGTCAGTTGGTATTACTGTCAGTTGGTAGACACTGACAGTTGTTAGACACTGTAATTTTGTAGACTGTTATTAGGTGGACACTATCAGATATAAGACACTGTCAGTTGTTATCCAATATCAGGTTTAATGCAAGCTGGGATACACTGTCAGGATACACCGTCAGGATACACTGTCAGGATACACTGTCAAGATACACTGTCAATTGGTGGATATTACAAGCTGATAGATACTGTCATTTATTAAACTCATCGTTCGCTGTTTGGTGACGTCTTGTCAGGCTCACTCACACCCTGTTTGCAGGTTATCCCTCTACTTATCTATTCGCCTGATTGCAGTCTCCCCCACATTATGTTACATACTTTCATTAAGTAGACTCTGCCATGTGGTGGACGCTGTCACTAGGAATACACTTCTAGGAGGAAAGCACTTTCAAAAATATGTTATTAGTCATATTATATGTCTATAAACTTTTCCCCAAGAATTTTAGCTTAAAACTTGATTAAGTTTCTCATATTGCAATATTTCATTAGTCTATAGACTATGGAGAATCTACAGCAGGGGTGGCCAGACCTGAAGTAACTGAGAGCCATTTAAAAATATTAAAAAAATTGTTGAGAGTCGCATTGAAGCACTATGGGTCATTAAACATGGCTTGGAAATCTTCCAGTAATCCTTATAATATATCTTTCCTAAATTGTACGCGAGCCGCAATGCGAACACAGAAGAGCAGCATGCGGCTCGCGAGCCGCAGTTTGGCCACCGTTGATCTACAGTTTTCTTGCCTCTTTACTTGTTCTTCATATTAAAACACAATGTATGTAGCTTGTTTAACACAAAGAAAGAATATCTAAAAATGGCCACATAAAATAGTACCAGTATTTAAAATGTATTACACATTATCACCAAATGAAAGCTGCAGTTCATTATTATTTGTTTAATAGAACACAGTAATTTTTAAGCCGATTAGAAGTACTTAACTACCTACTTACCAGCAGTTTGATTCAAGGAAAACGCTACCGATTCTAACTCTGTTTTAGAGTTGAGAGTATCCGGAGAACGTCCTTGACCGCTATCAACATCATCACTTCATCAATCAAATATAGTCATTACCGCTGGTGTGTGTTTCAGGTTAACGTTGTGTTCATTCCCCAATCAAGCTATTATCGCCGCCCCCACACATTTAACCGCAAGTGAGAAGTGCTGGAAGAAAGAGAGTCACACAAAAAATATAATAACCAGAAGCCTAAGGTATGGAAAATGGCTTTTTCCTTGTCTAAATATGAACAGAACATTTTTATTATTTGATATCTAACAATAGCAGTCAATGAAATATTTTGTCTTTAGAAGTCAAACGAAGACTTGACCAAAAAATAAATAAATTATAAACACATCGTAATACTCCGTGATACAATAACTTAGCTGAGTAGAGAAAAATACAAATGGAAAAACAAGACTTACGGGGGAGAGGTGGAGTTGAGACGAGAACAAACCAGCGAAACGGACAATGTGTGGTAAGCTCTTTGCTAGATATGTCTTTAACCGGAACAAGTGGCCCCCGACTTCAACGAATAATTGGTATCAATGATATGAGCTAAAGAACACAGGGAGTGGCGTGACACAAAGTTATATCAGAGAAGTGATTGGAGTTTTTATTAAAGGAATATGACTCAAATCTTATCATGTTTAAACAAAAAATAAATTCGCTGGTAACACAAAGTTTATTCAACGTCAATCATCATGAATTCAATTTCCCAGAATTGTGTAAAATAGGGATAATTGATTTATTTCTAAGTGTTGAAATGTAACACAAATAGTGGCATATCCAGAGATGTGTAAATAATGCAATTGTAGATGTAGGAAATACCATAGCTATTTACAGGCGCAGAAACTGTTTTTCATGTTCTCAATATATATATATATTATATATATATATATATATATATCCATGTATATATGTACTTTCACAATCAAAATTAAATCAAAAACACATCATGATGCTATAGGGCGTTTCAGCTTTCTTGAAATTCTCTTACACTTGATGGTTTTTAGGGGTAACGAATATTGTCCTGGAGCTTACATTACACCTTAAAGTAAGCTGCGGAGTGCAATGAAGGGAGAAGGTACGATCATGGAGGCCAATTATAAATGAAGTAAAATAAACGCCGGCTGATGAGGCGTGGTGGTTCCCAGTGTGAGAATTGCAACATGTCTCCTTCCGGGCTAACGAGCAACTCCCTCCTGTTCTTTCAAAACATGAAATTACCAGCACCTAACATTACGCGCATGGCTGAATATCACAGAAAGGAAATTTTCCGTCTCGACTGCGATTTAAGGTATCCGGGCATGCTGGGAGGAGAGTGGTTGGCCGTTTTTGTAATTCTTTCGTTTCTGCCAAGACGCAATAAAGCATTTAGTTTTTGAGTGTCTGAACCAAACTAGGGCGGGTATTGTCACGTTGCAGTGAGATCGAAAGTGCAGCAATATTATTATTTCTTTTCTAAAGCAGCCTCGGTGGTGCTTGACGAAACCATTCCACCTCCAGCAAAGTAATATTTGGGCTTGTGCAACACTCAGACGATGGTGACAGAGGTGGGTGTAAGTGATGAATACAAGTTGGTTTCGTAGTATATTTCATGTCCCTACCTCAAGTCGCATCCGAGATACACCAATGATAAGTTTCCACAGATAATGTTTCACGTTGTTTTTTTATATGTCGATGACATTACGAATAACCGTAAACAAATTAATGATTTCATTTAAGATTGAAATTGAAGACACCAAAAACCAGTTGATTCATAAAAAAAAAGATTAATTCAAGATTAACAATACGAAAATGTTCTGTCACGTCTAAACATTCATACAGCATTTTACAATCTCTGTCTGCGTGAAGTATTGAAAATCTAATGTTTGGCGTATGATAAAATGGTTAATAAGTACAATGTGTCAGATGACTGAAATAAATGACAAAAGGATATACCGTATATACTAGTATATAAGCCTACATCGCCTATAAGCCGACACCTTTGAACTGCTTTAAAATGGCCAGTTTTTGCAAAAAACCGCATATAAGCAGATCATACAACTGTTTAATTTTGCTTCATATTTTTTGGTTCTGTAAAGATGTAAAATGCTTACTTGTATGTTACATGCCAGTTTGTTTACCTTTTGGAATGACACAAAAACGTGATCTGCTCTGTCAACATTGTTTGCTATAATAATATCTGAACCACAGTTCATAAGTTGTTCACAACTGATGATATATACTTCGTTAAGTATATATTTAGAAAAAATATATACATTTTGATAATCCTTTTGTCCATTTTGTTTTATGCACATATATGCCGACCCCCTGATTTTAGTATTGTATTTTATTGTTCTAATTTCGGCTTACATGTGAGTATAAACGGTAAGTACGCAAATATCTGGAAGCAAATTAAGTGACATTCCGAATTTTCTATAACAATTATACTTTTTTTCCTCTCCAAATTTTAGCCTCAATATCTAGACGCAAACGAAGGCATTGCGTCACTACTAAGATTATCATAAATCTGTTAAAAATGGCGTTTAAAAAAGCATCTAGCCTGACCATGCTTAATTCAGTTAACTCTTTTCAATTCAAATACAATTCATATAACATAAAATTAATAGACTGTTTGGGACACAAATAAAGTATACTAGATACGACCCACGGCGTAGCATACGCCGCAGATTTGCTCATCATAGATAGTGCAAAGAACGGGGGGGGGGAAATTGAGAGAACGGACACAAACAGCAGCACGAAGTAATGAAAAAAGCGAGGAAACGTGGAGACATGCGCACTGCGGTTGTTGTTACCTGCCCCCACCCTTTATTACCATCCCTTGCCAACCATATACTGTGATTGGCCGACCCTAGCAAGGGTTAGTCATGTTCGCAAAAAGGAGGAAAATAACGGACATAAACTATAATTTAAAAAAAAATTTTAATGTTCCCGCTGGGGCTTGAACCCAGGACTCTCCGCGTGCAAAGTGGACGTGATAACCACTACTCTACGAATCACATGTTATTCTGTGAAGGAACAACGCAAGTGAACGGATGACGCTTTTTTCCCCCCTCTCTTCTTTTCATCCCACTACGCTTGCCAAATGTGATTGGTCGACCCCAGCGAGGGTCATTCGTCATGCTTGTTTACACATACTCGCTTTGGCGAATTATATAGAGAGATTATATTATCATTTATTAAAACCACACAATTTTTTAAAAAGTTTACACCTATAATTTAAAATGATAAACATGCATAGACCGGACGCAGATTTATTTGTAAATAATTGCGCATGGGTCAAAATCTCGGTTATTTTTTAAAATTTGTACCTTGATTTTGTCGTCCTCATGTTGTTTACTGTCAAAGTCCTCCGAGATTTCTGTGTTTTCTTTTTATTGAGAATTTAAAAGACTTATTGTGTACACACACACACACACACACACACACACACACACACACACACACACACACACACACACACACACACACACACACACACACACACACACACACACACACACACACACACACACACACACACACACACACACACACACACACACACACACACACACACACACACACACACACACACACACACACACACACACACACACACACACACACACACACACACACACACACACACACACACACACACACACACACACACACACACACACACACACACAACACACACACACACACACACACACACACACACACACACACACACACACACACACACACACACACACACACACACACACACACACACACACACACACACACACACACACAACACACACACACACACACACACACACACACACACACACACACACACACACACACACACACACACACACACACACACACACACACACACACACACACACACACACACACACACACACACACACACACACACACACACACACACACACACACACACACACACACACACACACTCATGAACATACACATACCTCTCATCACGCTATGTAATCTTGAAAGGAATCGATTATTATATATAAATATAGATACTCCCTTCAATTGTATCTTATTAATTAACAAGCTAAAATTACTTTTAAAAGGGATTCAATCTCTAAACTTGTATCGATTACAAGGAAGAAAACGCATCGCTACCACCCGGTATTTCTAATTAGCCGTAAATCCTTTAATGACATGGGTTAATACAACCTGAAATAAGAGTTTAAACCCTTTCAACATTAAGACGTAAGCCACCCCATGGGGTTGCATCGATTATAGACTCAGAATCCCTGAGCAGGCAACCGACCATCTCGTCAGATGTTCTCATCGTTCTTTTTGTAACCTCATACAACATCGTAGTTGAACCACAGTGCAGCGTCGTTGTAGAACCATTAAATGGTATGTGGTGAAAAGAACCCTCAGGATTAATCCTAGTGATATTTTTGCACACATATTGATGCGGGCCAGTAATACAATTTAATCTCACAACAAAGATGATTGGGCAACTGGAACATTTGCTCAACAAGATTAAAATGGTGGGGGCGTGTTTGGGGAGGGGGGTGGGCAGTAGAGGTAGCGTGGTTGGAGGTGATAGGAGAGATTTCCTCGAGAGGCAAATAAAATTACACGATCTTCTGTTGATGTTGATAGGCAAACGATAAACTCTAATGTTCGCAATGTATACGTGTTAAAAGCTGTTATATAGGGAAACATGTAATGAGACTTTTAACGCAATTTCCCATGGGAAAAAAATGAGTTTATATATTTGAAATGTCTGTGCTGTCTGTCCGAGCTTGCACAAGCAACTCCTCCTAAACCATACCAGGTAGAGGGTTTGGGTCTTTTGCAAATATACTAAGGAGGTCCCAAGGATGTGCAAGGGACAAAACAAAATATCGAAAAGGTTTACTGGATTTCCTGGAAAATAAAAAAAAGTATAAACAATAAAAAAAAATCAGTATTTTGTCAATTTCTCGCCAACTATAACATCTATCAGGTTCAAACAAACGCCAAGCGATATCTAATAATATTTAGAACAATGTTGGAGAAGGAATTTTTCAAAAATATATTTTCTTTTGACTCCCGTAATTTTAGCAGCAATTTGTAGATAGCAATTGTTTTGTTTACTTTCAGAATTATTGATTTGAAATGACTTTTAATCTAATATATAGAATGATAGTTAATGGAGTTTTCCCGCTTTGTGAATGCGAATGCTAAACTGTTGCGCGTGTGCGCATTATATTGACACATTCTTGGTGTGACTCTAGAATGATTTCAAATGAATAAAAAAATCGGAAATTCTTTGTTGGAAATTGCGTTTAAATAATCATACTTGTTTCGCGTATGTTTTAAGTGTACGAGTATTTCATACAGTAACAATTACCAACACTTCTTCGCCACCGAACCCTACCCCTACAAAATCACTTTTTGGTGACATTCAATTAGTAACTTCATTTTATTTCAAATAAAAGCTTTTTAAAAACTAATTTTTATGTCTGATTTCCAGAAACATCTTATACCAAAAACAGAAATTTCATTAATGCAAAAATATTTTTAACCAAAATAAAACTCAATTTATTGTTTTGATTTGGGTGCAAAAAACTTACTTAAGAGGAAAAAAATCTGTTCTTTTTTAAATTCAGAGAAATATATTTTGTGTAAAGAAAAAATAAATGTTTTAGCTTAAAATTAGTCAATTTGTGTTCATATATTTATATTTGAAGCAAACTGAATTGATAGATCTCCCTAAAATTATATTTCTCTGACCTCCGCCAGGATGTCTGGAACTATGTCTATTAGTCAAGATGAAAAGTCGGTAGGTAAATCATCACATTGTAATCATTTCTAATTTTGTTATTTTCTCCAACCACGTGACTGAAAGCAACCAATGACGAAATACTAAATCGAAGTGTTTTAGTGTCAACTCACATCAAAGAATCCACATTCTTAACAGAAACATTTCAATACATTTGTGCAGCCACAAAAACATACACACAACAGGCAGACCATGTTTTTTAGAGAACCTAAGTCTTCCCATGTTTCACCCGTGTAGTTAGTCATTCAAGGCATGGAGCGCAACGACCTGACTTAACTAGAATTTCTTTTAGAATGCATTTTCTTCAGAGCTTACACGATATTCAACAAACTAACATTTAAATATTTTTTTTAAAAATCCCTCACTACACTAGACTTGTCATGTAATTCTAGATTGGTAACTGAACCTAAACGTAAGCCCTTTTGTCAAAAAAATATGTTTCAAACATAGTGGTCAATATTCATCTTTATTTAGAGGGACAGTGGGTTTTACGTTGATTTTATTTTCGTGACTTAACTCTAATGCACCATTTAATTGTTTTTGTGGAGGTTTCTTTCAGTGTTCCCAAATGAATGAGATCGAAGGCCGTTAAAATATTGAACAGCGATGTTTGTTAGTAACTGTCCATTTTCAATATTCATATGTGAATAGCGAGGTTTTTAATTTTCGGTTTAAGGACTTTTCTTTTTTCAGCAACTCTCCTTTACATGATATTTTTTGAAAATTTCCCCAAATCACTCGGTAAAATAGATCTTAAGATTTTTAATGTCATTAAAAGTATTTGGCCGAATACAAACCCTCGGTATTTATTGATGACTAGAAATCTCTACAAAGATCATCTATAAAGCTCAATTTTAGTTGTAATTAGATGAAATACATATTAAAACTTAATAATCAATGATATTACGTGGTAGAGAATAATAACATGAGAAAAAGGAAACTAAACTCTGTGCACGCACCAGATTAACGGATGAGAAGGGAGAGAAAAAACATAGAAATACATGCTAGAAACGTGTTTACAAACATTTTCTGATAGAGACTCATTTTATAAAACTGAAGTGACCCGCGACACCGATACAATTAATAAAGTCATTTTTAATAAGAGGCCATCCATAAAGTACGTCACGCTATTTTTTACCCCTCCCCCCTGTCACAAATCTCGGACACAAAGTACGTCACACTAGTGAAGAATTTTTTTTTATTAACAAAATCATTAAAACTTAATATAAAACACAATGATGTCACAAATGGCTGGACCCCCTCCCCCTGTCACAAACTGTCACACTTTCTTACACCCCTTCCCCCCTCTGGAGCGGGTCTTACTTTATGAACGGCCCCTAAGGCAATTACAACAACGTTTACAGAAAAATTTATTTTAAATTATGTTTAATTAATTTCTTGCAAACGGTTGAAATAACATATTAAACAGCATCAAAATTAACGGAAAGATCATGTCTTTCTCAACATTCGTTTTCTTTTTTCTTTTATGTTTAAATGAAGACGACTTGAAAATCCACATTCAAAGAGACCTGTAGACACACATAGAACTAAAACTCAAAATGCAAGCATCGTCACATGTGGGGAAAAATTAGGTGGTGACTCAGTGGTGAGCAATATTTCATTAAACAAATTACGTGCCGTGGAATTATTCAGCGAATCCAAGAATTCATTTTGTCTTTCATTGGGAATCCAGGAATACATTAAGGAAACCGAGAACGGATTTCGTCTCAATATAGTCTCAACCTCTTTCAGCGCATGGAAGTAATATTGGAGTTCGTCTTCAAAGTGGTGGGGGGGGGAGATGCCAAGTAATCTCCTTTTTCAAATCTTTATTTATTTCACCTTAAGATTTATCTGCCACACTGCAGTTTCTTTAAAAATGCAATTTTTCCAAGATTTAATTTGTTTCTTCGGCGCGTGTTCAGCTTGGATAAAAATTTCTGATGATTATCATGAAAAAAAATACCAAAAGGTCATGTTTCCCTAGTACTTCAAGGAATAAATTAATTTTATCTTTCAGTTCAAAGTCACGATTTGCGACACTTGAACTTAAAGACACCATTAAAAATAAAAATTTAATTATGATGATCTTTGTTTAGTTTACTGTATAAGTTGGTGACCAAACCTTTTAATATCTATTTCAAAATATAATAGGGGACAAAAAATAAAAAATTCAGAAGCACTGAATATTTATCTACTCTTTTTAAATACCCGATGTAAGTGTAAGAAATGTTTATTGTCATCGACATTAAAGGAGATTGTATTAAATTTACATGTACTGAAATAAAAAGATGTAAGTCTTAGCTGGCTACTAATATTCTTTGAAATGTGTTATTATCTTTCGATGATCCTCCTCTATTCTGATTGGTATAAAAAACAAGATAAAATTCTCACTGTCTTAGGCTTGTCTTATTTTAATGTTTCTGAGAAATAGTTAAAAGATACCCCAGAACTGAAGACCTCGTAAATAAAAAAAAAGTAATACAAACTCGAATGAGTATTTAAACGCAATTTCCAACTTAGAATTTCCGATATTTTTATTCAAGGGAAATCATTCTAGAGTTAGGCCAAGAATGTGTCAATATAATGCGCACCGCGCAACAGTCTAACATTAGCATTAACAAAGCGGGAAAACACCATTAACTATCATTCTAAATTACATTAAAAGTCATTTAAAATCAATAATTCTGAAACTAAACAGAACAATTGCTATCTAAAAATTGCTGCTAAAATTACGGGAGTCGATCGAAAAGAGATTTTTCAAAAATTTCCTCTCCAACATTATTCTTAATATTAACATATTGGCAAAAGACCCGAACCCTCTATCTGGTGCGATTCAGGAGGAGTTGCTTGTGCAAGCTCGAACAAACAGCACAGACATTTCAAATATATAAACGCAGTTTTCCCATGGGAAATTGCGTTAAAAAATTCAGCCTCTATACATTCCTCAATATAATGCGACAATGCACATGTAGTATATTTTGAAAAGCGCTGAGAATAAAGCTTTATACAATTAGTGGCTCAGCCAAATGTTTGAAATGCACACAGGACTGCAATGCCATGTTTACGCTAATAATCTACTATATAAAAGCCCAGGTCACTCATTCTGTAACGCTAAGGGACATAATCAGCATATTTTTAAATTGAAAATGTAGACGTAAAATCATAATCATTTTGGTTTCGAGATTAACAGAGCGTGTGGTGTTTCTCCCCGTAAAACATTATATGACGTAATTGTTTGAGCTTTTATTTTAATTTTTGGGAAAGGGATATATAGAGAAGTTTTGTGAAAAATAAATCATTGTATTGAACTAAAATTTAATTATTCATTCTTTTTATTGAACTCATTCACATATTAATATGAGGTCGATGGATGTAGTAATTGGAACGCAAACAATAACATTCACGTAAGTTACTTGTGCTTTATAAAAAAGTGGGTGCCGTATGTGCCCCAGAACAACATAGTAAATATATATAAAAGCCCAGGTCACTCATTGTGTAACGCTAAGGGACATAGTCAGCATATTTTTTAAAATTGAAAATATAGACGTAAAATCATAATCATTTTGGTTTCGAGATTAACAGAACATGTGGTGTTTCTCGCCGTAAAATATTATATGACGTTATTGTTTGAGCTTATATTTTAATTTTGGAAAAGTGAACGATGTAAAAATCATTTTAATGAACTAAAATTTAATTATTCATTCTTTTGTTATTGAACTCATTCACATACCAATTTTTGGTTGTCGGACACACTGATTCGAACGCATGCAATAACATTCACAGTCAGGCCTACTAATACCCTGTTTTTATATTATATATTTACCAATAACATTCACGTAAGTTACTTGGGCTTTTGAAAAAATTGGGCGCCGTAAGCGCCCCAGAACAATCTAGTACCTTAAGATTCTTTCTTTAACACAATCATACCATAATAAAATCAACTTTGACTGTCATCATCAAGTTGAAGAGGGTTTTTTTGGACAGAAAGCCCAAATACCCAAAGTATTCATTCATAAATGCTTGAAACCTTAACGTTGTAAAACCAATGGCTTATAAAAATAAAAACTTTACCAAAAATAACTTGTCTTGAAAGGCCATCCAGCTCGTTTAGTATAAAAACGTTTTGGTTCCAAAATTCTTTGTCCCGTACATAACAAAATGATTCATTACAGCTTCTGAGATAAAGGGATTTAGATCAAAGTTCCCGAGAACCATTGTAGGCAAGGCGGATTAACCATGTCAACTTTGATATCGATGATGGCTCGACCATAAAGTATACCCCCACACTCCCACACCAGGTTATATATACTACATTAGTGTTGTTATCAGAGGGAAAAGACAACAATTATACATGTATTGTATAAAAAATGTGTATTTTATTCAGAAGCAAAAGTAATAAATGTTCTATGCCTCTCTGTTCTTGTTTTGCCATTCAGTTACCTCCCATAATATACCAGTGATCTCCCCTCCTAATTGTTAATCCCCTTGACTTAAACGCATCACAAGTCATAACAGTAAATTCATTCAAGCCTAATGAACATACATCCTCGCTAGCTGGAGATCGTTAGTAAACATCAGTGATGGCATACATCGAGTGGAGAGGTAGTCATAAATAAAATAAAAACACCAATTAAAAACATCATTTCACTTGAAGATTGATTGTTTTTTTCACTTTTATGTTATTTTAATATTATTTTTATATGTATACATTAACAATTAAAATTCTTGAAGAGATATTTAAATTAATTTTTCTCTCACTGTTATTTAACAATGGTTGCCTGTTTGCTAATTACCATTTAGTTACCTAATTTAATACAGGCGCAAAATTAAGTTATGGCGTGAGAAGTCTTCGCAAGCTTAAGGTGAATGCTTTATTAAGATCTAGTGGACTACATTCTGGGTATTGCGGAAGAAATTGATTGTATTGTAATGGGCAGGGCGTCGAATTTCGGTGAATGTATAGTCTTTAAAATTAAAAAGATGTACATCAGTTCAACATACTGTAAATTTGTACATTTCTTTATTTAAACCAAAATTTCGTGAATGCGGAAGAGCTAGCTATACGAAACACGGTGACAAAATTCTCTATCAGAAATATCTACTAATTGTAGAAGTTCCTTCTACTGCTGTTATCTTATCTGTTTACAGACGCTCCTTCTATAAAGAAGATTATTGCGTCCTACGCTTATCTATGGTTTGTGTTTAGTCCTGCATTTTTATTAGAGATTTAAATGTTGATAAAGTGTTGGTTTTCCTGGATTCTTCAGGCAACCCATTCCACGCCCGAATTCCGGACGGGAAGAAGGAAAACTTGTATGTGTTTGTTCTTGCATACGGAATAAGAAAGGTGTTTTTATCCTTATGTCTATCTGAGGGTTGTATTAAGTTATCTTTGTGTTGTATTTCTAAATTAGAATTAATTGCTTTATGTATGATTACTACTTTACTCTTGGTTCTTCTATCCTCTAGTGTTTCAAGGTTTAATGATTTAACTAATGGTGTTATTCTTGTCAGTTTCGAATATTCTCCAGTAATGAATCTGGCAGCTCTTTTTTGAATTTGTTCTAGTTTATCTATGTTTTCTTTGGGGGATGGGTCCCATACAGAAGATGCATATTCTAGTACAGGTCTCACCAAAGTGAGGTAGCATTTTAGTTTTATATCTCTATTACATTTGTGAAAGTTCCTTTTTATAAAGCCTAAGGTTTTGTTTGATTTTTTAATAACTTCATTGACATGGGGATTCCATGATAGTTTCTCATTTATTAAGACTCCTAAGTATTTTGCATCTTTAGTTTGGGTCAGTTCTTTTCCATGAATGTAATATTTTGAATTTATTTGTTTCTTTTTCTTTGTTACTCTTAACAGTTGACACTTTTCTGGGTGGAAAGACATACTCCAGTTAGTTTCCCATTTTATCAATTCATCTAAGTCTTTTTGTAAAATTTTGCTATCTTGTTCTGATTTAATTGTTCTATAGATTATACAATCATCAGCAAATAACCTAACTTTTGTACCTGTTGAGATGTTGTTGGGTAAATCATTTATATAAATTAAAAAGAGTAAGGGACCTAGCACAGTTCCTTGTGGAACTCCTGAGTTAACCTTTATTGGTGCAGATTTAGATCCATTAATTATTACAGTTTGCTCCCTGCCCAAAAGGAAGTCTTGGATCCAGTGATGTAAGGAACCTGAGATTCCAAAGTAGTTAAGTTTTTTAAGTAAACTAAGGTGGTGAACTTTGTCAAATGCTTTTGAGAAGTCTAGTAATATTGTATCTATTTGATCATTTTTGTCCAAGCCTTTTGATAGTTCATCTATTAAACCTATTAATTGTGTTTCACATGATCTGTTTTTTCTAAAGCCGTGTTGATGTGGGCATAGGGCATTATATTTGTCAAGGTGGTTAACTATTCTACTATATATTATGTGTTCTAGTAATTTACAGGTGATACTAGTAAGTGATACAGGCCTGTAATTACCAGGGTCTGATTTATCCCCTTTCTTAAAGAGTGGAGTTACATTAGCTAATTTCCAATCCTGGGGCACTTTACCCTGGTTTAGAGAGGCTTGAAAGAGAACAACAAGGATTGGGGACAGTTCATTGCTTAGTTCTTTTAATAATCTTGCAGGCAAATCATCTGGGCCAGTAACTTTGTTTATTTTTAAGTTTTTTAGGAGTGAATGTATACCTATCTCATCTACAGTTATGTTACCTATTTCCTCCATTTTATTTAAATTTATTAAAACTTCCTTGTCGCCTGAGGCAGAAAAAGATGATGCAAAATATGTGTTAAGGATATTAGCTTTAGTTTCATTATCATTATAGGTTTAATTATTTGAGCCTTTTAGTGTGGCTATTCCTGAAGGTTCCATTTTTTTAGATTTGATAAAGGACCATAAGTTTTTATTGTTATCTTTGGTAATTACATTGTTTATATATTCATTTTGGAGGTTTCGACTAAGTTTTTGTGTCAAGTGTTTAATCTTTAAGTATTTTTTGTGTATCCTATATGAATAGGTAGCTTTATATTTCTTAAATAAGTTCTCTTTTAGTTTGCATAGCTTTTTCAATCTAGAATTGAACAAGCATTTGTTAATTTTATTTGATGTTAGTTTTGTTGGAACATTCTCATCCATTATAGTTTTTAGATTTGTTTTTATATCTTTCCAAATTTCTTCTACTGGGCTATTTGTGTTAAATTTACTTAGGAAAGTTTGTTGGAAGTTAGCCGCTGATTGGTGTAGTTTTATTGAATTACATTTATTCCAAAGATAGATTATTCTTCTAGGTATCTTATTAATTTTAGTTTTTATTGTATTGGTGACCCTAACAATATCATGGTCGGACAGTCCTGGAATTATTTTATAGTCTAACACTTGTCCTGGTCTATTTGTTAGGAATAAATCTAGTGTTTTATTTTTCCTTGTTGCTGTTTTTACTATCTGTTCTAGGTTTATGTTGTTTATAGTGTCTAAAAAGTGTTCATTAATTTCTTTGTTAGTTTGATGGTTATCAATTGTATAATTTTTCCAATTTATATCTGGAAGATTAAAGTCTCCCCATAATCCATAGAACTGCATTTTTATTATTCTCTTTTATGAAAGTTAATTGACTACAAAGATTGTTCATGTATTCTAGGTTTGTATTCGGAGGTCTATATATACTGCCTACAATAAGTGGGGATGAGTTTGGTGTAATTATTTTTACAATAAATAGACTCTATATTAAAATTTGACTGTGTAGTAATTTCTTCAGCTATGATATTTGATTTAATTGCAAGTAGCACTCCTCCATAATTGTCTGGTCTGTCTTTCCTAAAAATATTATAATTGGTGTTTAAAATCTCAGAGTTATATATGTTGGGGTTCAACCAAGTTTCAGAACCAGCAATTATGTCTGGTTCTTCTGTTTTTATAAGTAGTTCTAAATCTGGAATTTTATTTTTTAAGCTTTGGAAATTAACTATTAGTGTTTTGAGAATGTTTTGATTATTATTATTATTAGATTTTTTATGGGTAATTTTATGGGTTTGCGTGGTAGGTTTCATTTTATCTAGTGGTTTATTTATAAAAGAATTAGCCAAAACACTGTAAGAGTTTGTGGTGATAAGGTCCTTATAGATAAATAAATCTGAACTGATTTGGGGCAACCCACAATGTATGCAGTGCCAAGATGCATATTTATTTCTTAGGCCTATTGCTTTGTGCTTTGGTGTGTTAGAATGCAGGCATGCAATGTGGTACCATTCATTGCAGGTGTCACACTGAATGGTTCCTTGTTTGGTAGTGCATGCCTTAATACAAATTTGACATTTAGATGATACTGGGCCTGGGTTAAGTTCTATGTCGCCTGAGAGGAGCAAAATTAAGATTAAGTGTTTTTGCTTATATCTACATATTTTATGTTTCCATTGTTTGAAGGAGATTTCCTTTATTGTGCTTAAGATAGAGGTGTAGTCAGTGTGCTTTGTGTTGTGGTGGTTTATAATTATTGATATATTACTCTGATTTTTAGGATGTATGTTGGTTGACGTTAATGTCCTTAAAAGTAGTGTGGTTATTACTAAGACTAAGATGAAAATTCTCATTTTCGGGTTAGTGTTAGACTAGGTTTAATTTTAAGGCTTAAGACTATTGCTAATTACTATTACTATTATTATTATTATATTATGATACTATAAGTTATGTATAATTTTGTTAAAGTGTGTTTAATTGTTCTAATTTGATTAAGTTCAATTAAATTTAAATATGAATTCTACACCTAGTAATCAAATTTATTTGGAAGGTATATAAAATTGGTGCTTTTATGTTATGTAAACAGTTACGATTAGGAGAGTTCAAAATTAATAACAATAACAATAAAAATGGCCGCCTACATAACTACATAGGATTTTAGTAATTGTAATTGTAGCAAAAAATAATATTATTAAACAGCTAAAATTGTTATTATTTGGTTAATTAAAGATTAGTTAAGGGTTTGAAAAGAATTTAGTATTACACACATTTCCAGTGGACATCTCAGTCCATATTATCATTTGCGCTGAAAACACCTATCTAAGATATATACTTTAACAGATCATTAAAATAGAAAAGAAAGTTTTTGTTGAAATAAACTATGAGAACCACTGGAGGCTCTAAAGTCAACTTACTTTTTTATTGTTGTTGTTGGCGGTTTGCAACTCAAGTTCTACTTGGCTCGTGACCCAACATTATCTAATGGTCCAGAGGTATGTGACATGATTGCACCGTTAATGAATGTGGTTGACTGGTTTATTTATTGTTGTTTCTGACACTTGTTAAACAATCCAACTTTCTAATGTTGCAACATTGAATGAGTCGCTGTAGGAGGTAGAATATAATTTAAAATTTTGTTTAAAAATTCAAGGCGATCCAATATTCAGCTAAAAACCAGCGCAGCAGAGAAATATATACACATTTATCGATTTGAAAAAAAAATATTTTAAAAAAAAGCAACCAAACATGAGGAACACTTGCATTGTTTTGAAATAAAAAAAAATAAGGGAGTACAGGAAGATATGAGAAAAATAGTTAAACACTAAACAGCAATGTGGTAGACAACAAAACAACTACGGCAATGTAATAGACTTTTAACAGTAACAGTAGTTCCCATCATATATATATTTTAAACTACTCACACACATATTTGTATTCAAGAAGTGTAGAGTACAAGTAGCATTAAAAATATCTTGACAAATTATTTTTGAACTAAATATCCTATGTGTATATTATGAGAATAATTTCATCTGTCCTGAAGTGCTCCTTTGGCTGGTGTCACCTGGTCAGTAAACCACTGTTGTCATCACAAAAATCCTTTGTTTATTGAGAAGCGGCCTTTTCTGCCCACCCCCACCAATGTTCCCTCTAAGGTTCGTTGGTCCGTGTGCAAAGTAGAAAAACTCGAGTGCAAAGTTGCACAGCATCCAATTTTTGTACAATATTTTTTTTTACAAAATTTGCTGCGCGGTACTTTTAAACTGCTGCGCGGCATCCGTCAACTATCTGCGCGGCCGCGCAGCTGCGCAGCTTAAAGGGAACATTGACCCCCACGTCCTACATGTTTTTAACCGTCTATTACACAATTCATTTGTAAATCAATATAAAGAACATCAGAAGAAGAAAAACAAAATAACCAGTTAACAGCGTTTTAAAAATGCATAGTGTTTGATTAAAAAACAAAAAAAACAAACAAAAAAAACAACAAAACAACTAACATTAAATTTAAAACTAAACATTTCCTGTTTACATTGATGCCAACCTGACATAGGCTTTTATTTAAAGTGAGCACAAATTCTCTTTAACACCTTTACCTGGAAAAATAACTTGACCTGAAGGATTGGCCTGTGTACTAAAGAAAAAAATCGCGTTTTAATTATCATTGCGATAAGTGCCGCTGATACTACAAAAGTCTTTTCCTTCAGTATAAGCCTATTCGTTTAGAAAAAGAATCGATTAAAAAACACTTGTTTTTATATGTATAGGATATTGACAGAATTTAGCGATTAAATTTATTTTAAAACAAAATAATTATAACATCTTTGGCATAACTCCACATGGAATTCCGTTATCGCTATGGTTATTTCTAATTGAGCGCAATTTGGTGTAGAGATTAATGTGTATAACTGTTGCCGTGTAGTTTGTGTTCATTTCTCATAGAATGTATCGCTAAAGATATGTGTTAGCGTATTGGTATATAGAGTTTAATTGAATCACTAGTTGTATTTAGTTAAACTTACATATATTCTTTTGGTCTTCTGGTTACACTCTCAAAGCCAGGTCTATAACGGGGAACCTGCTATATTTATTTTCTTTGAAGTGTTATACATCTCCCGAAAAAGGGTAACTCGGGAACTGTTTGAAAAGTTGTAGCAGAGGGGTGCCACCAAAAGATGAAAGTTTAGGGTTACTATCCATTCATCTATCCATGCATCCATCAATCCATTCATCCATCCATCCATCTATCAAATCATCCATTTAATATATGCATTCTTTCTGCATATATGCCAGTCTATATGTCAATTGGTTTGTCTTTCCATCTAAATCCCTCTCTATTTTTTTCTCTTTCACGCTGTAGATACATATGCATAAATATAAAAGGAGAGAAATAGAGAGCTAATTATGTGGTCTGCCAAAAAAGACAAAACATTTTTGCCCTCACCGTGATAAGCCAAACAATCTTATACTAATATTTTTGTCACACATTTCTCACCGTATAATTTTTCCTGGTTTCATGTTTGGTGTATGTGTACGTTGCAATAAACAATAACTGTTTCTCTTGGGATTAAAAAAAAATCCAGTTTTCAAACGATGCTGACATTACAGAAGTGTCATATACACATACACGTGCATGTGTTATTGTTATATATAATAATTAAAATGGTAGCAGGTCTCTCTGAATGTTGGCAAGCTTCAAAGAGGATCTTCCACGAGGTGTAGGTTGATACACTTTCAGTTACCCCAAAAGTTACGAGAGTAAAAAACACACATAAACCAAAAAGGTGTATCATCTCCCTTTGAGTGTCTAACCTGTTTATTTTCATAGCAACAGATGAAACACACCTCCTAAACACACCTCCTAAACACACCTCCTAAATACACCTCCTAAACACACCTCCTAAATACACCTCCTAAACACACCTCCTAAATACACCTCCTAAATACACCTCCTAAACACACCTCCTAAATACACCTCCTAAATACACCTCCTAAACACACCTCCTAAACACACCTCCTAAATACACCTCCTAAACACACCTCCTAAATACACCTCCTAAACACACCTCCTAAATACACCTCCTAAATACACCTCCTAAACACACCTCCTAAATACACCTCCTAAACACACCTCCTAAATACACCTCCTAAATACACCTCCTAAACACACCTCCTAAACACACCTCCTAAATACACCTCCTAAACACACCTCCTAAATACACCTCCTAAATACACCTCCTAAATACACCTCCTAAACACACCTCCTAAACACACCTCCTAAATACACCTCCTAAATACACCTCCTAAATACACCTCCTAAACACACCTCCTAAACACACCTCCTAAATACACCTCCTAAATACACCTCCTAAATACACCTCCTAAATACACCTCCTAAATACACCTCCTAAATACACCTCCTAAATACACCTCCTAAATACACCTCCTAAACACACCTCCTAAACACACCTCCTAAATACACCTCCTAAATACACCTCCTAAATACACCTCCTAAATACACCTCCTAAATACACCTCCTAAATACACCTCCTAAATACACCTCCTAAATACACCTCCTAAATACACCTCCTAAATACACCTCCTAAATACACCTCCTAAATACACCTGCTAAATACACCTCCTAAATACACCTCCTAAATACACCTCCTGACCTAAACGAGCGTACCACACCAAATAACGAGTTTAAAATGTTTCTTTTCATAAGCAAATATTGCATTAGACCATAAAATTTCACGTCCCTGAAAAATCCATAGGGAAAAAATATCGCACTTGAGTTTTAGTGCAATGAGGTATTTTGAAATAAATTCAGTAAATAATGTCTATCGAGAGAATGAAGTTTTTATCTCTATGTTGAAGGCATGATCAATTTGTTATGATCGAATTTTGACAATATTTCACGGCGGTAGCTGGCAACATCGAAAGTGGCTGTCGTTGCCTACAGCAGGTGTTAGAACGAAAAAAAAATTATGTGCCAAATTTTAAGGGAAATCTTTAATGTGAGGGAAAAAACAAATGTTTTCTCTCTCCAAACTTAAACCGGTTCTAGTTTAGTTTGATTACACTCCGGAGCAACAAAGAGAAGCGCGACGAAGAATCTCAATCTCATTTCTCTGAACTAATATTTGTTTAGTTGCAGATTTTTTGGGGGTGGGAAAAAAAGGTGGGGTGGGAGGGGGGTGGGCGGGAATTTTTTGATTACCGTCTAGCCACATTTTTCGTGAAATGGTTTCTTTCAGAGGGTTGAAGGTGAAGAATGACTTTGTACGAAAATAAGTCTCAGAAATGCTCGTAATCGTCACAGCTATAAACTCACACTTCCCTTCTCCAGGGCTACCCGGATGAATAATAACCACTCCAATGTCAAGGACACGTGAAAGCTTCTTTGTAAAGGACTTCAAGGGAATTATGATGGAGTGTGTCGCGAGGGCATCATTGACAGGCCAACATTTCAACGGCGGAAATAAAATTTTGGTTAAAATGTAACCGTGTAAATTACCCAGCCTAAACATGACTGTGTTTATAACAACAATTTTTTAATAAAAATTAAAACACTTGTTCGCTTTTGTGTGGCTTGAAACTTAAACTTTTATAAACTATGCACAGTTTAATATTAAGTAAACTTACTTTCAATCAATAAAAGAAGTTTATTTTTTTTAAAGATTTGCGCTCTTCTTTTTTTTTCGTCTTGGGGGTGAAAAGAATAAATTACCAACATAGCTACTTTAGCTGGAATTTTATATTCATTCGTAGTTTAAAAATTAATTATTTTTGTTGTTCTGAAACCAAATGAAGAATTAAAAAAAAACAAAAAAACTTTCGATCAAGAGTACACTAAAAAGTATAAAATGCTAGGAAGCTTCTTAAATATGTTAGACAAAAGGTCTCCAAAGAAAATCTTTTGTAAATTTAAATTATTTTTTTTTAAAATTTACTTCCCTAGGGGCCGTCCATAAATAACGTCACGCGATTTTTGGCGATTTTCACCTCTCCCCACTCGTCACACGTCGTCACAAAAAGCTTGCCCCCCCATATGACGTCACAAAGGTTTGCTGCCACCCCCACCCTCTTAAAAGCCATTTTACTTTTTGAAAATGAGCTTGCGTCAAATCAATTTTTTGTCATTTAAGTATGTAATTAGTGTAAGGCTGAACTCTAATATCTAAGGGGCCGTCCATAAATGATGTCACGCGATTTTGGCAGATTTTACCCCCCCCTCGTCACACTTCGTCACAAAAACTTAGACCCCCCCCTCCAATATTACGTCACAAAGCTTTGACCGCCCCCCACCTAAAAGCCGCATTTTCTAATTGAAAATAACCATGTTTCAAATATTTTTTTGGACATTTAAATATGTATTTAGTGTTAGTCTGCAATCTATTTAATATCGTAACTAGGGGTGTACCGGATTAAATTTTAAAAATCCGGCAAGAGCCGGATTCGGACAGATTTGTGAAGTGAAATCCGGCAGAAGTCACGCCGAAACCGGAGTTGGATTTGCAAAAATGGCCGAATTTGCCTGAGCCGGAGCCGTTTGTATAATTTTATGGCTCTACTGGCCAGCCGGGTTTGGCCGGATTTATTTAGGGAAATCCTGCGGAAGCCGGAGCTGGATGTGTAAAAATTGCCAGATTTCTGATTTGCCGGAGCCGAAATCCGGTACATCGCTAATCATAACTAAGGCTGTCAATATTGTTGAAAAAAGCTGCGCGGGTACTCGTCGAAAACGTGGCATAATTTTCGCGGCCATGACGGCTATAGAATGCAACCTGGCCACCATCCATTCACCTCATTTCACTCAGTAGCTAACAGCATACTTCCAAAAACATACTATTGTGCTCTACAAACTTTTATTCCTGCTGTAAATGCACTCGTCATACTCATATACAGTAAACTGACCATTCAAACAAAATGTCAACAACAATGACGTAACATTCAGTCAGGTCATACGGGCCCAGAAGCTTGAATGCTAATGTCCGCTAGGCGACGATCAATGTACCCTATAAGGTTCGTGTGAAAAGTAAAAAAAAAGTCGTGAGCAAATTTGCACAGCATCCATTTTTGTGCAATACTACACAATTTGCTGCCCGGTTATTCTAAGGGGTAGTCCATAAATGACGTCACGCGGAAAGGGATAGGGAGAGGGGGGGTCACACGTTTGTGAGGATGTGTGACGAGGGGGAGGGAGGGGGCCGAAGAAATGTGACGTCACATCAAAACAGGAAACTTAAAATGAAACTTCCACATACATACTTGATCGCTTACAATTTATTTAATGACGGGTTCTTTTTTTTTGTTTTTTTTTGCTTTAATTTGTTTTTAAACATCAGTGCTTCTCAAAGTGCCGGTCCGTAGGCCATCAGACGCTGGGTGGCGTAAGTTATCAAGAAATGAAAAAAATAAATCTAATTATTATCCTTAACCTTGAGAACCCATAAGTGAACGTATGAAATTGTTACCCCGCGTCGTTTGATGTTGACATCAAAGCACCTGTGATGTAACCGTCGCTCTGTTTGGATCTCTTGCAGGGATGCCTGTCATTTAATTGAGGGATTAAAGTTGCGGGATTTTTTTATATGATGTCACATTTCCTTAACCCCCCCCCCGTCCCCATCGTCACACATCGTCACAAGTGCTTGATCCTTTAACTAGACCTGCCAGCCGATTTTTTTTTAAATTTCGGCTGGCTGACATAATTTTGTGGTGGATATCACCATTAGCCGAATTTCTCCGTAAATTGACATTTGTGGCTGATTTTCGCCTGATTACAAAATATTCGGATGAAATTCAACTGAAGACTGGCAATTAATGAAGTAATAAAACTTAAACAAAATACTTTTAAAATACTTCAGAAACAGTTTTATCTATATATATAAAAATCAAAGTATGTCTGTGTGTGTGTGTGTGTGCATGTCCTTTATAGCTGACTAAACTATTCATCCGATCGTCATGAAATTTTTGGAGACTGTTAAGTACCTACCTGGGATGGTAACTGGCAACTTTGTTTTCTAAGTTTAACACTCATGGGGCGCCGGGGGCCCATAATGTCATTTTTTGCTTATATGAGCTATATAAAAATTAGTTTAAGCGCTAGCTACTGTGTAAATTGTTGGATCTTAACCAAACTTTGTATATGACAACTTGATAGCCAATAATAAAATACTATATGGGACTGAACTGCAAATAGTCATTCCTTTGGGGCTGGGGGCCCAAAAATTCACATTTCTTAAACGTTTAAGATTGTATTCACCATTCAGTCATTAACAATCTTAACAAATAATCACACATGTATCCATTATTATACAAATTGAAATGAACAGGGGTTTTGAACTTTATATCTTGCACTGAATGGGCTCCGGGGCCCTTAATGTCTTTTTTTGGTTATATACGATATATAAAAATTAGTTTATGCGTTAGCTACTGAGTAAATGAATGGATGTAAACCAAAAATTGAATACAAAAAATTGGTAGCCCATATTGAAATACTATAAGGCACATAACTTCAAATGTCCATTATTTCGGGGCCGGGGGCCCCCAATGTCTTTTCTTAGTGTATGTTTAATGTATTTCCCCCCATTCAATTTTTCACGATCTTGAGGAATATATCTATAAGGAAACTTAATTAAATGAAAAGGTTTTTGAAATTTACATCTATCACCAAATGGGCACAGGGGCCCTAAATGTCTTTTTTTTCTTATATCTATTATATATAAATCAAAGTATGTATGTGTGTGTGTGTGTGCATGTTATTTATAGCTATTAATCCGATGGTCGTGAAATTTTTGGAGACTGTCGAGTCCCACCTGGGATGGTAACTGGCAATTATTTTCTAAATTTAACACTATTGGGGCACCGGGGGCCCATAATGTCATTTGTTGTTTACATGAGCTATATAAAAATTTGTTTAAGCGCTAGCTACTGTGTAAATTGATGGATCTTATCCAAACTTTGTATATGACAATTTGATAGCCAATATTAAAATACTATAGGGCACCAAACTGCAAATAGTCATTCCTTTGGGACTGGGGGCCCAAAAATTCACATTTCTTAAACGTTTAAGATTTTATTCACCATTCAGTCATTAACAATCTTGACAAATAATTACACATGTTTCAATTATTATACAAATTGAAATGAACAGGGGTTTTGAACTTTATATCTTGCACAGAATGGGCCCCGGGGCCCTTAATGTATTTTTGGTTATATATATATATATCTATATATATATAAATCAAAGTATGTCTGTGTGTGTGTGTGTGCATGTCCTTTATAGCTGACTAAACCATTCACCCGATCGTCGTGAAACTTTTAGAGACTGTTGAGTATGCTCCCGGTATAATTGGCTACTTTTTTTCAAAATTTAACACTCATAGGGCACGGGGGCCCATAATGTCATATTTTGCTTATACGAGCTATATAAAAATTAGTTTAAGCGTTATCTACTGATTAAAAATGAATAGATCTTAACCAAACTTTGTATACAAAAACTTGGTAGCCCATACTATAATACTATAGGGCAATTGACTCCTAATGGCCACTCCTTCAGGGCTGGGGGCTTAAAATACCTTTTTACTTAAACTTTTAAGATTTTATTCCTCAATTTAATTATTAAAAAACTTTACAAGTAATGGTTAATGTATTCAATATTATCCATATTGAAATGAACAGGTTGCTGAACTTCATACCTTGCCTTAAATGGGCCCCGGGGCCCTTAATTTAGTTTTTTGCTTATATGAGCTATATAAATATTAGTTTTTGCGTTAGCTACTTAGTAAATGAATAGATCTTCACCAAACTTTGTATACAAAACCTTGGTAGCCCATATTAAAATGCTATAGGGCACTGAACTTCTGATGTCAATATCTTCGGGCCGGGGGCCCCAAATGTCTTTTTTTCGTATATGTTTAAGATATTTTTCCTATTCAATTTTTAAAGATCTTGAGAAATATATCCACAATAAAACTGAATTAAAATGAACAGGATTTTTAAGTTGAACTCTTGCACCGAATGGGCAGGGGGCCTCCTAATGTCATTTTACCCCTATATTAGCTATATAAAAAGTAGTTTAAGCGTTACATAATAAGAACATAACTGGATTTTGACCAAACTTAGAATATAAAATCTTAAGAGCCTATATTACTATAGTGCACTGAACTCCTAATGTCCATTCCCTCGGAGCTGGGGGCCCCAAATGTCTTTTTATTGAACTTTAATCATTGTATTCCCTATTCAATTTTACACGATATTGAGGAATATAGCTTTAGTACAATGGCAATAAAAAAAAGGGTATTATCACTCTTTTTGGGGCCGGGGCCCTTAATATCGTTCCTTCTTTTCTACGCTATTTAATTATTTATTTATTTATCCGTTTGCTATGAAACTTAGAATTTTTTCCACTCTTCCGCGAAGGTTTCTGCAAAATTGTTTTTAAACATAACACTCATTGGTTTCTTTAAATTTGTTCATTTTTACTGAGATCGTTGCAACGCACGACGGGTCTGCTAGTTATTATAAAAATAGAAAAAAAGTTTTATCCAACTTATAGAGTGCATGAATGCATTCCACTCATTGAGTATCTGTCACTCAATACCTGATAGGCACTTAGAATATCAGTTTATAATTGTCATGAATAGAACAAACGCGATGTAGTTTATCAGCTGTTAGGCTAATGCGGCGCGCGAACATTTTCCGGCAGATTTTTGGCAAACGAAAATGCGGCGGCGTATTCGGCGCTTGGCGTCGGCTGAGGGGTCTACCGCGTCTCCCCCACCCCCAGGCGCATGACGTCATTTGTGGACGGCCCTTAACACGCGAAAAGCCCAGGTAAAACGTCATTAAATAAATTGTAAACAATCAAATTTTTAAGTGGAGCTTTTATTTAAAGTTGCGCGTTTTTGATGTGACGTCACATTTCTGAAACACCCCCTCCCCACGTTACACTTCGTCACAAATGGTCGACCCCCTCCCCGCTCTTTTTTTAGGTGCGTGACGTCATTTACGGACGCCTACTTAGCCACTTCTGTATCTGAACATCTGGCCAGCTTTTATTTGTATTTTTTGAGATCTGGAAAAAAATGTGTTTATGGCTTCATGAGGAAAAAAACTTTAAAAAAAAATCTGTGATAATTTATGAAATTATTTTAACTAAAATTTCTCATTCATTGTCCGATATTTCCCCGCATAACTCAACCTATATTACGATGCAATTTCGTTCAATAATAATTTAACCTAGAGTTTGTGAACTACGAGTATTTCAATAATCGACTATTACTCATGCGTTAGCAATCTACTCCAATTTAAGTAGACTATTAAGTTAGCTAGAAACTTTCTTGATGGATAAACACCAATCATCAGTCATCGGGGTTTGCTCATTTTTAAATCCTTTATATTAACTCGTGGTGTCTGCGGCCGACCGACCGACCTTGCTTGCTTGCTTGCTTGCTTGCTTGTCGCCAAAACTTTTGATCGATTTTTAACCCACTTGCTCGCAAGATAGCGAGCTGAAATTTTGCAGGCAGTTTCGTACCGATGATAAAAACAATGTATCAAAATTTCAGATCGATCGCATGTACAGTAATTAAATTATTGATTTTTTAGATTATTTTATTTATTCCTATGTATCATGCTATTTTTTGAGATAGAGCGTCGCGGTGCGTATTATATTGAACAACCTTTCTGTCGCGCAATAAGGTGCGTATTTTACTGACAACACTTTTTATAAACCTATTCCTGATCGGTGCGCATTATATTAAACATGTTTTACGACACAACTGCAATTTTGTATTTTTGGATGGTCTTGCGCTGCGTGTTATAATGAACATTCTTTTAGTTACGTCTCATACGTAAAGGATTTATAGTCAAAACTTTGGTTTTTTACGGGTTGTTTTTATTAAATCCTTTATATTAACTCGTGGTGTCTGCGGCGGACCTTGCTTGCTTGCTTGCTTGCTTGCTTGCTTGTCGCCAAAACTTTTGATCGATTTTTAACCCACTTGCTCGCAAGATAGCGAGCTGAAATTTTGCAGGCAGTTTCGTACCGATGATAAAAACAATGTATCAAAATTTCAGATCGATCGCATGTACCGTAATTAAATTATTGATTTTTTAGATTATTTTTTTTATTCCTATGTATCATGCTATTTTTTGAGATAGAGCGTCGCGGTGCGTATTATATTGAACAACCTTTCTGTCGCGCAATAAGGTGCGTATTTTATTGACAGCTCTTTTTATAAACATATTCCTGATCGGTGCGTATTATATTAAACATGTTTTACGACACAACTTCAATTTTGTATTTCTGGATGGTCTGGCGCTGCGTATTATAATGAACATTCTTTTAGTTACTTCTCGTACATAAAGGATTTATAGTCAAAAACTTGGTTTTTTACGGGTTGTTTTTATTAAATCCTTTATATTAACTCGTGGTGTCTGCGGCCGACCGACCGACCTTGCTTGCTTGCTTGCTTGTCGCCAAAACTTTTGATCGATTTTTAACCCACTTGCTCGCAAGATAGCGAGCTGAAATTTTGCAGGCAGTTTCGTACCGATGATAAAAACAATGTATCAAAATTTCAGATCGATCGCATGTACCGTAATTAAATTATTGATTTTTTAGATTATTTTTTTTAATCCTATGTATCATGCTATTTTTTGAGATAGAGCGTCGCGGTGCGTATTATATTGAACAACCTTTCTGTCGCGCAATAAGGTGCGTATTTTATTGACAGCTCTTTTTATAAACATATTCCTGATCGGTGCGTATTATATTAAACATGTTTTACGACACAACTTCAATTTTGTATTTCTGGATGGTCTGGCGCTGCGTATTATAATGAACATTCTTTTAGTTACTTCTCGTACATAAAGGATTTATAGTCAAAAACTTGGTTTTTTACGGGTTTTTCTTATTTTAATTTTCTCCTTTGAGACATCAAGATTTAATATTTGATTATGTTTTGATTATTATTGATTTGAAATCAAATAAATTGTCCAATATATTATTTATATGCAATTATTAATATGATTACATAAGTAAAATGACCGAAAATCCAAGATACAATTATTTTTGAGTTATTTAAATTTATTATTCATTTTTAGCCATCTAGTTTAATGTAATTTCAGCTTATGAGCCGCAGAAAATAGCGCCCAACAAAATGGTTTATGTATACAAGTAGAAAACAGCAACAACAATAGTAATAATAACAATAAATAATAATAATGTTAATAATAAAAGTAAGTACAATGAAATTATGAATTTTTAAAACCAACTAACAAATGGTTCCTTCTAAAGATTAGTCCAATAGTGGAACTAACAAAAATCTCTAGGCCACATATATTTGACACCCTTTACATTAGACTTTAGACTTTAGACCTATGTTTTTTATTTTGAGCGCATCATGTCGATAGTTGGATGCATTTTAAGTTTAAAAATTAAGTGGAAAAGGTAACAAACACTCCAATGTTAAAAGCATACACTTGTAGTAAAATTCACTCCTGCTAACAAAACCCCCACATTTATTTCATTTCTGTCGCTGCACAATGAGATGAAATCAAAATAGGTCAAGGCTACTCTGCATCAATGCCATCTTGATTTTTATAACATAATGATTTTCTAATATTGTTATTAACATGCACTTGATACGAATCAACTGCGGGATTGTCTGCTAAAAGATATTCTTATCTCTCGTTTGTTTTCCAATTGATAGTGGGAACAATAATTTGGAAATTGTTTTTGTTATTTGTTTTAATTATTTTTTTTTGAATTAACGCAAGAATGATTCTAAGCTAAATTATAGGATGTGCATACAGCAACTTCTAACTAGAATGCTATTTAATTGTCTGACCAAAAACGAAATGTGACCATTTCTGTCCACCCCCCCCCCACGCCAACATTTTGATTTTTGACAGCCTTGGAAACCCTTGACGTTTGCTTAATTCATTTTCAGCCTGACACTAAGAAAAAAAATCATACAACTGGACAGAATTTCCGTTCAGTATGACTCTGGGAGCCTGGGAATTTAACTAAGGTAGTTACATGGTAGGCGCTCTCACGTCAAAATCAAGTTTTCTACCTGGATTTAATTTTCTGAAGAATTAATTTCTCGAAATGCATATCTTGAATGTGTACTAATAAAATTTCAACATTCTCAACACCACCCTTCCCTAGAACACCTTCACATTCAACATTCTCCACACCACCCTTCCCTAGAACACCTTCACATTTCAACATTCTCCACACCACCCTTCCCTAGAACACCTTCACATTTCAACATTCTGCACACCACCCTTCCCTAGAACACCTTCACATTTCAACATTCTCCACACCACCCTTCCCTAGAACACCTTCACATTTCAACATTCTCCACACCACCCTTCCCTAGAACACCTTCACATTTCAACATTCTCCACACCACCCTTCCCTAGAACACCTTCACATTTCAACATTCTCCACACCACCCTTCCCTAGAACACCTTCACATTTCAACATTCTCCACACCACCCTTCCCTAGAACACCTTCACAAAACTATCCCCGGGCTCCCTTTCCCAGGACCGGCCTTCTCCAGACTAGACCATCATTCTCTAGACTCTAGACCAAATAACTCTTCTCCAGGCCAGAACCCCCTCTTCCAGACTAGACCATCATTCTCTAGACTCTAGACCAAATAACTCTTCTCCAGGCCAGACCCCCCTCTTCCAGACTAGACCATCAGTCTCTAGACCAAACAACTCTTCTCCAGGCCAGACCCCCCTCTTCCAGACTAGACCATCATTCTCTAGACCAAACAACTCTTCTCCAGGCCAGACCACTCTCTTCCAGACTAGACCATCATTCTCTAGACCAAACAACTCTTCTCCAGGCCAGACCACCCTCTTACAGACTAGACCATCATTCTCTAGACCACACGACTCTTCTCCAGGCCAGACCACCCTCTTCCAGACTAGACCATCATTCTCTAGACCAAACAACTCTTCTCCAGGCCAGACCACCCTCTTCCAGACTAGACCATCAGTCTCTAGACTCTAGACCAAACAACTCTTCTCCAGGCCAGACTCCCCTCTTCCAGACTAGACCATCATTCTCTAGACCAAACAACTCTTCTCCAGGCCAGACCACCCTCTTCCAGACTAGACCATCATTCTCTAGACCAAACAACTCTTCTCCAGGCCAGACCACCCTCTTCCAGACTAGACCATCAGTCTCTTGACCAAACAACTCTTCTCCAGACCAGACCACCCTCTTCCAGACTAGATGACCCTTCTCCAGGCCAGACCACACTCTTCCAGACTAGATGACCCTTCTCCAGACCAGACCACCCTTCCACAAAAAAAGCCTTCACCTTTGTATGACTTTCATTAGCCCCGCCCCCTCAATATATTTTCCACCTCCGCCAATAAAAGTGACAACCTTACACTTTTAAAACTACAAAACAAGACACATAGCGAAATAGTACCTCCACCGAACAGAAGTTCCATTCCTCAGTTGAGCGCACCTCTTGACGAGCTACTTGTCGGTAAGCAAAGTTTAAAAAAGACGAAGTTATGACATTTACCCCCTCCGTCTTTGCCCTTAAGATAATGTTTATTTCAATACAAGCTTAATCACAAAGTCTTTGGAAAAAAGGCTGGTAGCCGCCATACTTAACTCAGCCACAAATTGGAATTTTGTGAACTGAAGGGGGGCGGAGCTACACATGACATATATTATCATGATGTCCTTATATTTCAACGATATATGTAGTTGAAGTAATTTCCCCATCAAGTAGGCCGGAATTATCGATGTTCACGATAAAAAATCTGCGAATATTTGAAACATATTGCCCAACACCCCATTGGACACCATCTAACAAACCTTTATATTTGACGACTACTGCCGAGTAAAACATCTGAACTCCCAGAACCAAAAAACAAATGCACCGTCTAAAAGAAAAGCTGACAGAAAACGGTTGATGAAGTTATATACGTCTCTGAGATTGGAGGACTTTGGTGTTTCCATCAACAGGACAAACATACATTCAATTGAAAGATGCCGACTAATACTTAAGTTTAAATTTATTTTTTGTAAAAGTTTTAATTTTGAGATTATTAAATTTAAAGTTATAAATAATTTCTAAAATTTCTTTCTCAATCTCAACATAAAAGATTTATTTTAAAAAAGTATTTTGAACTTGAGTGACAATTATATATTTTTTCAGACACTTGTCTATTGGAATGGAACAATGATGTATACTCTGCTGGACTTAATACATGACCTGCTAGTTTTCTTTCAGGTGGATTAGGTGATTCCATTCTGTTGTAGATCTCCTCTTTCATCGCCATTGGATAATCTAAGAAAAGCTCCATCGTATATGAAACGGTTTGGCACCAGGTGTGGTCGAAATTCGTTATAGCAAGCTTTCGTCGTCCTAGAAACTCCTCTTCCTTATATATATTTATATATATAAGGTGTATATATATATATATGGTGTATGTATATATAAGGTGTATGTATAAGACGACGTCAATAAAACACCTCGCTAGTTCATGTTGTTAAGATCTAGAATCTAGATCAACAAGTCCCGATGTTATCCAGTACAATATGTAAGGAAATCATGCGCTATAGACACGGTGATGACGACAGCCCGACATGCTGCTGCGGGGCTTCCTTCGTGTTTTTGAGAGCCGTTGTAGGGCTGCCGTGGTCAGCTCCCTGGAAGAACACTGCCGGGAGAGCCACGTAGTCCATCAGGGGAAGCCATTCAGGGATAACACGAGTAGGCAACTCTAGCCAGAAGTAAGATGGGTCGTAAATTTTCCTGTTAGAATGTGCTCCAAGACATTAGAAATTTCCTGTCTCCGGTGACGGGCGTGTCTGATTCGTGACACACAAATAGAGCACGGACTTTTAATGTAAGACGTATAACGGAGTTGGCGCTTTAATGACATCTGACTTTTACCACGTCAAAGAAAGAACAAACAAAACAAGTTAACCATTGGAACTTACATGCTACTTAGATCCCCCTTTTATATGAAACTAGATACGACCCGCGGCGGAGCATACGCCACAGACTTGCTCATCATAGATATTGCAAAGAACGGGGCAAGAACTGACACACAGCAGCACGAAGTAATGAAAAAAAGCGAGTAAACATGGACATGTGCACTGCGGTTGTTGATACCTGCCCCTTCCCACCCTTTACTGCCATCCCTTGCCAACCATAAACTCTGATTGGCTTACCCTAGCGAGGGTTAGTCATGTTCTCAAAAAAGGGGGGGGGAAATGAGCAGAAACAAACATTTTTAAAAATTAAAAAAAAGTTCCGCTGTGGCTTGAACAGAGGACTTTCCGCCTGCAAGGTGGATGTGATAACCTTTACACTACGAATCACATGTTATTCTGGGAATGAACAACGCAAGTTACCGCAATAAATTTTTTTGCCCCCCCCCCTACCTTTTTTTTCTTTTCATCCCACAACGCTTGCCAACAGTGATCGGTCGACCCCAGGGAGGGTTATTCGTCATGCTCATTGGCACATACTCCTTTAGGTGAAATATATATATATATATATATATTGAAATTCAGTTTCGTGCGTGTTAACATAATCTTAAGAATGTGCGATATTTTTGAACATATTACATTGGTACATCCTGATCTGAAGCTCTATGTAGACTATAATTGAATATGTTGAAGATTATACTAATGATTCTTTAATAGTACAAATTCGATATGCCTAACCAGCATAGTGTGGCAAATAGGAATTACATGTAGTTTGAGAACCATTGAAAGGATTTCAAAACGTAATTTCAATCCATCTAAATTTGTATTCACTTGATAGGGATGATAATGTCAGTCAACATTGTTTAAAACATTAATGTTTTCTAGCAGCACAGGTTTATTATCAAACACATCAGCCTGATTTAGACCTAATCTTTGCCGTTGTCATTACTTGAAGCCATTCATCTTCTGCAAAATCCCCTTTTTTCTACTCGTCCTATGGATTATCCTAACGGGGAAGAATATAACGGACAGACAAATAATCGGAAACTATTCCTGTGATTTAATGCACCTCAGATTCAACAAGAAAGCATTCAACGCAGAGATATTAAAGTTAACCCATTCCTATTCACCTCGTTCAACCCTCAAAGATATTGA
The DNA here is from genome assembly GCA_944989445.1 of Ampullaceana balthica. Lineage (NCBI taxonomy): Eukaryota > Metazoa > Mollusca > Gastropoda > Lymnaeidae > Ampullaceana > Ampullaceana balthica. The sequence goes on along the minus strand of CALYLW010001501.1, from coordinate 80,815 downwards.
TTGAGATGCTTGCGCCAAAAACTCGTGTTTCTTTTAGCTAAACAACCTCTACCGGAAGGCGTCTTTCACCAAAATGGCCAAATTAGAGTTACTTATCTTTGTTTCGTTCTCTCTTCCCCGGGTGAAATTTTTGCCGTTAACGGCTTGAACGAACAAGGATGCGGTTTTACACTTTACACTAACAATTAATTTAACGTTTTACCAACCACGCTGAGATATTACACTTATAATTAATTTAACGTGTTAGTCACCAGGGTGATGTGTTTTACTCTTACTATTTACATAATGTTTTGTTTTCTAAATGTATACAATTATATAGTTAAAAGTGATCATTTAATAGAAATTTATAGAGTAACGAGTTACAAGATATTGTGTCGCTTCTTGATTGGAAATGCATCAATAATACAAATTTTAATTTTGTTTTCAGTTAGGTATATTTTCAGAGAACCCTGGCGACAACTATGAATAGATTTTATTTTCCTAGAAAGTCTTGAATCTTCTTGAAGATGGTATGAAACTCATAACAGACGCCACTAACTGTTACCCTCCCCACCGTTTCTCAGTCAAGTGTGTACGCCAGACGCACGACATTTGCTAGCAGTACAAAAATATTTGCCTGGTTGTAGAAAAAAAAAGATGTGCGTTTTAAAAGGTAGCAAGAAGTTTAAAAAGAATGACCTCTCATTACTTCAACCTTCCCCACAATGGCTGCTATTTCATTTTCGATGTTCACACTCATTAACATCAGCAGAAAAATTGTAGTAGGGTGGGGGCAGGTAGCTAACCGCAGTACGCATGTCTCGAGACCAACAGTGCTTTGGCGTATGCCACGCCGCAGGCCGTATCACATGCTAATAATAATTTGTTAATTAATATAGCGCAGTAACCCAGCAAGCAGCTGGACTTACAGTGCCTCACATAAAAATAGCAGCACACATAATAATCAATGCATTCAATGTAAAGCATTCATATCCTAACTGCAACATATAATCATATGGAGGACACATAATCTACGTTTATCATGCAAAGAAACGTGAAGTTGTTGTTAAATTAATTTTGAAACTGAAATTTGAAGAGATCTGTTTTTAGTGCAGTCTTAAAGGCCGGCCTTAGGAGTAGGAATACTGCGAATGAGTAATGGCAGAGAATTCCATTGTTTTGGGGGCACAAAAAGAGAATGAACTTTCGCCAAATGTTTTAGTGCGTGTCGTAGGAACAGAGGGAATACGTGTGTCTGAAGAATAGCATAGCTGACGAGTGGGTGAGTAGACTGAGAGAAGTTCAGTAAGATAGGAAGGGCATGAGTCAGAAAAGATGTTATGGCAGAGAACTTTAATAATTTTCATTATATTGAAAAGTTAGGAGATCAATTAACAGCTTCTCCTTACTTCTTTGAAACATAACATTTGAGTAGATTTAAATATTCATCACTTAGTTTTTTTTTAAAATACTAATCCTTCAATTTAACTGATGTGCTAGCTCCATCAGAAGGTCTCTTCTTATGAAAGATGACAATGGCTTCTTACGTAAGTGCACTTTCGTATGTAATCATAAATCTTTTTGTGGGGGCCGCTCAAATTTAGGAAGATGTTGACACAACATAACAAGGCGTTTAAAATCCAGCAGACCTTCATCTATTTCCATCCAGTTAGGATCCTCTCGCAACAAACAGCCATCACAGCATGACGTCATTCCTACCGCGAATGCCAGAGTTTGTTTGCTTTAGCATTGTAAACAGCAAGCGAATATGACATGTTTTGAAGTCTGCTAACTAAGTGTGCAATACTTTAGGGAAACCCCGCTATCAAAGTAGTTTTCGGCAAGTGGTAACGATTTGCTCGAAATTAATCATCAGTAAAGGGGGGGGGGAAAGCCAACAACAGCAACTGATGGATGCTAAATTTTACCTGTCGACATCGCGACCCTAGAATGAGAATATATATAATTAATGAGTATACGGTTCTCATAGGACGACTTTAAAAGTGCATTTTCATATTATTTTGGTGTTAGCATTGAAATTAATCACGTGTTTTTTAAAAAATTGACAAGAAAGGTTTTCTACTGAAATTGCAAGATACTTTTAAAGGAAATATATACGTTAGTTATGAAGCTGGATAATCAAAAGATGAGAATGTTGTACTTGTTTAGAAATGTCCAGCTTACATTATGGTTAATTGGTGAAAAAAATATAATGTTTTTGGTAAAATCATCTCGAAATGTTATGTTTCTCAGACTTATTTAAATAGTTTAGAGTTGGAGGGGAGTCCACAGATGTATTTTTGAATTAACTCATTTCTATATTGTTTAACTCAGATTCAAATATTAAAAAATAATATGGCAATACTCTAGGCATTATTTAATTAAGTTATTGAAAACACTTATGTTTTTATATACTTTTTAATGACTCAATGTAATTCATATTTGCAACAATTAGCATAGAGCAGGTGTTAGGATGTCAGCATAGAGCAGGTGTTAGGATGTCGGCAGATGAACACAATTCACACAGTTTATTTATATTTGCATTGTAACGTGGAAGTCTTTGTCAGTTTCAAATTACATTAAACAAAATTAAGTAAGTTAATCTGGATATAATTAAGGGGCCGTCCATAAATGACGTCACGCGATTTTAACCGATTTTTGACCCCCTCCCCCCTCGTCACGCGACGTCACAAAAACTTAGACCCCCCCTCTAAAAATACGTCACAAATCTTTGACCCAAAACACACACAAAAAAAACACAACAAAACAACAACTTTATTTTCTATTTGAAAATAAGTATGTTTCAAATCACTTTTATTGTCATTTAAGTATTTATTATTTGTTTAGTGAAGATCTAAATTGTAATATCGTAACCCGCGTGAAGCATTTTTAAAAAAAACGTTTAACCGGCCTTCAGAAAACGAACTGTGTTAACATCCTTAGCTTATATTTTATTTTAATGCATACAAATTAAACATTGACTATTGGTCATCACGGTTAACGTCTTTGTTTAGAAAAAAAATTATTTAAAAATAACATTTTTAAAATGTATTTTTTAAAAATCCCTCAATTGACTGACGGGCATCCCGTAAGACAAAGGTCGGCGAACAGAGGTAAACAACCTGAACTGGGGTCAAAAAGGGAATTCTTGGGGGTAATGCAGACTCATTTGGGACATATAACATCCACTACAATCCACTAGATAGATTAAAATACGTCATGTGTACGTGTACGCTTGGAACATATGCCCATTATTAAACAGGTTCCTTCCAGAAAATGCATTTTTTTAAAAATTTGACAACTATGTAGATTTCTTACCTACGCACTATATGAAGACACCTAAATCTACCCTACTTTCATTTATATTGACACGAGTGACAATAATCTTAATCCACTTGACTTGTCTTTATTAAGTATCATTTCTGTGATATTTAAAATTAATGCCTTAAAAACTGAGCTAAGAAGAAAAGTTGTTTTGTTCTCCTCTCGAATTGCAATGTCAATAATTTGATGCATTCAATAAAGTTAATGAATACTTGACTAATTTTAAATGGGCTCCTTTACCATTATATCTAGAACAGTGCTTCTCAAACTTTTTAGTATTGCGGACCAGCAGGAATTTTTTCCATTGTACCAGGGACCGATGCACTATTTTCCCTGCACTGACAATATTTTCTGTCCTTTTTTGAGGACCGGCAGCGGATGGCCCACGGACTGGCACCGGTCCGCGGACCACCACTTTGAGAAGCACTGATCTAGAAGACTAGAATGGCCAGGGGCGTTTGACCAAAAACCATCGAACAATTATATCAAACTTAAAACGTTTTTAATTCTATCAAATAGATTCCCTCCCCCCCTCCCCTTTTAAAGAAAAAGGATATTCCGTGTCGTTTTGACTAAAATATCTACACATAATGCTATTCAAATCATTTTAAGACACTTGTCATGCTTGTAAAACTCACCAGTAGTATTTTCGGGGGGGGGGAGGGGTGGGGGTGCTAAAGATGCTCCCCCAAATCCCCCAGTCACGTGAGCAGGACCTATAGTCTGGGGGGGAGGGGGTAACGCATACATAAACTTGTATATTTTGTTGTAACGGGCATGAGAGAACCAAACGGAGCTGCGGTTAGATCACAAATGCTTGATGTCAACATCAAACGACGCAGTGTAACAATTTCATATGTTATCTTGTGGATTCTCAAACTTAAGGATTATAATTAGATTTAATTTTAGTGTCTTGATAGCATACGCCAACCAGCGTCTGATGGCCTACCGACCGGCACATTGAGAAGCACTGATTTTTTTTTAAAGAAAAAAAAGTCATTAAATAAATTGTAAGCGACCAAATATTTCAGTGGAAGTTTTATTTAAAGTTACCCTTTTGATGTGACGTCACATTTCTTCAACCCCCCTCCCTCCCCCTCGTCACGCAACGTCACAAAAGTGTGACCCGCCTCCCCCCCTAGGTGCGTGACGTCATTTATGGACGGCCCCTAAGATCTAGCCATAAAAAGGATATTTATTAATATTTAATTTGTTTTAAAATAAAGCTATGATTGTTAAACATGTCTATGTAGTCTAGTGTCATATATTTTAATCAATTTTTTTCTGTGTTTAAATTCTGAAAATGGATTTGGGAAAATTCTTCACTTTTTACATTAATTAAACGGTGACCGAAAGTAGATATAAACTATGAAAAAATTTGTAAAAAAATATTTGCTTGCAATCACATTCAAAACAAAATTATTATGTTTTATTTCTGACTGTCGCAACTCACAAAAATGACATCATGTCCTAAAAATTATTATTTTTTTGGTAGTGATGTTGCCGTTTGTCAGTCGTTTTCGGGCGCTCCTCAGGCTTAACTAATTCAATTCACTCATTTTCTTACACGTCATTTGTAAACCCTAATCATTTTAGCCAAACGCCTAAAAAGAGCCAGCCCACGTTTTTAGTCATATTACATCATAGTACTTGAGCATATAAGTTGAAAAAATTTAATCAATCCCGAAAGAGATTTCTACTTCACAATTCTGTGAAAACAAAATTTATTTTCTTCTTTTTAGTCCGCTTATAAAAGCGTGGTTTTTAAAAATCTTTTTTTGTTTGTTTTTGCTTGTATTTATTTTATTCTTTTTAGTCTAAGTGTCTGCTATGGTGAGTTTAAGTATTGATTATGTTCAAATATATAATTTGCATTGCCCGACAAACATTTACAGACTGGAAATGACTGATCTACCCTTGATGTTAAAGATCGTTGATGTGGTCGAGGTTGGTGTGAAGTCGGCACGTGAATGTAATGTAAACAAGAGCAGACGGATAATACATATGCTTATATTTAGATAAACTAAAAAGTTCAATAATTTAATAACGGTAAATTCGATCGATCTGAAATTTTGATACAATGCATTGTCATCCAAGACCTATCTGTGGTTAAATTTCGAGATCTCTAGAACCATCAGACGTGGTTTAATTCTACGTTGACAGATTTGAATAATTGTGGACAGACAAACAGGAACGAAAGCGAGTTAATAAAAACGTGGTAAAAAACACAACAATTTGTGTCAATGAGACGCTGTTTTTAAATCTCATTAGTTATAAAAATAATTTCTGTTTATCACAACCTGTGCTGTGAGTACAAAGTTTTGTTCAACAGAGAAGTCTCCTCACGGATGACGTCTCCTTTTCCAACATCCGATCATCTCCCTTATCTATCGATCTATCCAGCTGTTTGTTTTTGACGTTGATTCCTGTAGGTGAATGTCGCCCATTCAAACCACAACCGAATAGAGTTCATTCAAATGGTCACAATACATGCTATTAACAGAGTAGAGTTCCTTGAAATCGTCCTAGAACAACAGAGTTGATCTTATTAAAAAAGTCCCAGGTAAACAGAGTGGATTTCAAGAAAACAGACCCAACTCATAATTTTCTCAATTAAGTCTCTACCTTTTTACGTGATGTTTTTCTTTAGCTCATGCTTTTGTCATCCCATTCGTGTTTAGATATTGATTTACCGATGACGCGGAACAGAATATCATCAACAGCCCCTTTATACCTCTAATAAACCAAACTTTTATTGGTCTCATCTGGGTTATGGCAACATGTGTCTTGTTGTATCGTTAAATGAATCGTTATCAAATTATTCCCATTCAAGAAAATTTTTTTTTAATAATTATTTTATTTGTTTCAATTTTTAAAAAGTCAAATTACAGTGTTTATTGTTTTATTGATGTAATCCTATATAATTTCCCAAACTAAAATAAAATAAAATTAAGAGACGAAGCTAAAAGTTAAAAAAAATATTAATTGATTTGAACATGTTGGAAAGCAATGTTATTGTTGATATTGAAAATATAAAATTTGGCATATATAAATAAAACATCTATTGCAACACCATAGCCTGTCACCGACGTGTGTTGTTGTTTCATACCAAGCACCAATAAATAAACTAAACACATATTCTGTAGGCCTGAGACTAGTCTCTTAAGGCCTTTGCTAGTACCTGGGCAACCTGCTCCATTTGCTGAGCAGTGCCATACAACATTGTCTTAACGTGGGACTCTTTTGCGTCCCTTACCTCCCCGGCTATGTCTAGCGCGGGACAAGACGTCAGCAGGTGTACGACCGTCTCAGAGGCTTGGCTGCAATGACGGCAGTTCGAGTCCCTGTTGTGGTCTAGCCTGTGAAAGTACGAGTTGGTTGGGCAGTGATCTGTTCTCATCTGAGTCACTAAACTCTGGTGTTTGCCACTCAGGCTCCACCACTGGTCTGAACGGCTTGTCCTTGGCATGTTATCGAAAACCTGTCGTGTTGTTAGCCCACTCCTGGTACCACTTGCTCCTAAAGTGGTCCTTTATCCAGGTTTTAGCCCCAAGATAAGTAACCGGGGCCTCTGGTTGGGACAGGGCCGCTCCTGCTTTGGACAGGGAGTCTGCTTTTTCATTGCCGTCAACATTCACGTGACTCGGGATCCACTGCGCTGTTACCTCACCTCCAAGTCTTTCGAGCTTACCCACGTCCTCCAAGATGACGTCAACCAAGTCGGTTCTACGCTTCTCACTAAGTAGGATTTCGAGGGCTGATCTCGAGTCGCAAAATAATACCGTGTCGAAACCGAAAATTTTCGACCCTTGCAGCACCAATAACAAATGACAACACAAAGAACGCTATCACCATACTCAATAGACAGCAGCTGTCGGGCAGTGACGACAGATGTATTCATCATAGTAATAGGAAATAAGTCTCACATTGTCCCCCTGGTCCCGTCCTTCATCAGATCTACCCTCAATCTTAATGATGGATGGTCTTAGCACTGCCGGCCTGATTAATTAAATAACACCTTTCGTACAGGCCATCGGCAAGTGACGTCACCGTGCAGCGGGGGGTATCTTCGAGTTGGCAAACAGTTCAATCAACCAGATCAAGTAATTGGGACCGGATCTATTGATCTTGCTAGTTAACATTCATAGGTTTCACACCAATATCCCGAAGGCTATTGAGATTGTCTCCCCTTTGCTGAAGGAGCCCACAATGATATTTGTTTGACCCTAATAGAATTTTGAGCCGAATGAGAATACTTCAAATATCTTTTTAAGGCCGGATAAAGCGGCGTGATAACGCAGGTTTATTTTCTCTATATAGTAGCAATTAAATAAAACACGTTTGCCGTAAAGCTTGTTAGAGCCGCACCGAGCACACAGAGGCGCACGCAAGAACTAAAAGTGCGCTCTTGTCACTTGCTATGAAACATTAATATGAGAACTTATAAGCGAGATATCCGGTCTGGGATCACCGAGCTTAACATAGAAGACTAGACCAAAAAAGTATAAGTATTTTATTAAAATATGAATTTTAACTTGATCCTAAAGAAGAACACCAGTACAAATCATTCCTCTAAGGTTGGTTGGTCCGTGTGCAAAGTTTAAAAAACAACTCGTGTGCAAAGTTGCACAGCACCTTTTTTGTGCAAAATTTTACAAAAATTTGCTGCGCAGTAAATCAAAATTGCTGCGCGGCGTCGGTCAGATATATGCGCAGCCACGCAGCTTAAATGGAACATTGAGCAGTACCAGCAAATTGTAGTGAAACATTCAGTTTATAACATGTGAACTTACATAATAAAACATCAGTTTAATAATTGTTTGTATTTCTGGTTGATTTGAGTAAAAAAAATAGTTTATAGAAAGAAACTAATTGATCAGTTCAATCATTATATGTACTGCACGCTGATTAGAGCGTAACCTTACGCCTGTTTCGTTTAAAATTTAAACTAACACAAGCAACTGTCAGTTTGAACATTAAATGCAGTGCTGGTAGATTTGTCCCCTACCTCCAGTTGTGCCAAATCATCTGACCGCGTCTCACCTTCCCCACCCCACAAAGCCCACATAAAAATATAAATCTCGACACCTCTGGATAAATGGATAAATAAAATCTATTTTAAAAACTACCTGATAAGGAGACAAAATCTTCAGGAAAGTACACATAAAATAATGAAATAAAATATTTTTTTCAGAAAATATTTTTTAGCATGTATTCAATTTAATTATTTAAAACTTAGAGAGACACTCTTTACACAGTGATTTCAGATTAAAGTGATAGATTCGAATCAGCAACTATCATAGGCCACATCAAAAGATCTTTGACGAAATTAAAACTAGACCAAACATTATATACTTCTGGTCCTTACATTTTTGCATTTTTACATTTCAATCTTGAACGACATGTTTATGTTGAAGGTGCGTGATGTTTAATGATTCTTCATATAAAAACATGGGATTCACTAATTGCAATCAATAATTCTTTAAGATTTTTTCACAAGGTTTAATTTCATCTGTCTAATATTGTCCAAGAAATAAAAGTGGGAATCCAGTTTACATATCATGTTTTGAAAAGACGATGCCGTGTTTGATGAAATTCAAGCGTTAGGTGCAGGGTAAACTAAAAATCTGCATCTCAGGATGTTTTCTTAGTTTGCGTAAAAAGGAACGTGGTGAATTTAAGTGTACATATTCTGAATTGTTCTTCCGTGGTAGCTGATGCAAACAATTATTGTTTTCCAATTTGAGCATTAAAATTTTTCTTCTTTTTTGATTATATATTGGAATTCATAAATCATATCAAATATTAACTGAAAAACAGCGTTTCTCGAAATTTCCGACGCACAGAGTCATTTTACAAAGAATATAAACTAGGGGTAGGTTTCTTAGTTCCTATGTTTAAGATGTTGTGATTCCCCCCCCCCTCCCCGATAAGTTGATCTTCTACAGTTGTTACGAATTACTTCTTTTAAATTTTACCATACGGCTAACCTACAGTGCTCCAATAATGTATGGGTAATATGAGGCACCACGGACGGATTTTGTCTCTTTATATGGAGCGTGTCATTTTAAGGCAAAGGCACGTAATTTAGTGGAAGGAGCGACGAAACTATGATCAGCTCTGGAATGCACTTGTTCTAACCATTACCTTAACCCTTACCCTTGCAACTCCAATAATTGGGAGCCGTTAAACAGCAGCTCCACTAACACTATATAACCAAACGGGTTCGATGGGAGCAATGACAAACTTTGGGTTGGTATGATCAGAAGGGGTACTAAGACACATATCACCGATTTCGAAACAAAACGCCAATGCATTTGGGAGACAATTAAATGCATCAATATTAAGAAACATATTGCACCTCTGGTTGATTAAATAATGGGGACGATTCGTAATTTACATACAATATGCATTACATTATACAAAAAATACACACTACTTAAAAGAAGCTAATACATTTATTCATTAAAAAATATAACTTACCATTTCTTCTCTCAGCCATAAACATTCAAAAAGTCTTGAGCCATTGACACTTTTTAAAAAAATTATCAAAGCAATCACAACCAGTGCATCTATTTTTACACTTGAAAAAAAAAGAGTTAATTTACAAAAGTTATGTGTGCTATGAATAATATGATTTCAGTGTTAACAGTCGTCAAAACAATAAATAAAAGACCCAGTAACCCACTAATAGACTAATAACAACATCGCCTTCTCTATCCCTAACATGGGTTCCGTCCTTGCAAATACATTTATTTTTTATTGACAAGGGCTGTATTCAAAGAAATCAAAGATGGTTTCAAGCGAAAATAATTCATTTTTAGTGCTAAAGAAATTAATGTTTTATATCTTTTTCGGAAACAGCATGTAACTTTGAATCCTTGTTTATTATGATTGCTTGTTTAATTATGTATTCTCTTTGAGGAAGCATCCAGGAAAACGTTGGTCCACTTTCACCTACCGAGGCATTTAATTTTTTTTTGTAAACGCAACTTTTATTTTCTGTATAAAAGAAGGAAACCCAAAAACACTCTGGACCTGGGATCTAGGGGGGGGGGTATTCAAGATAAATCGATAGTACAGGAAGACCTGGTTAATCTTTGGGATCTAGGGGGGTATTCAAGATAAATCGATAGTACAGGAAGACCTGGTTAATCTTTGGGATCTAGGGGGTATTCAAGATAAATCGATAGTACAGGAAGACCTGGTTAATCTTTGGGATCTAGGGGGGTATTCAAGATAAATCGATAGTACAGGAAGACATGGTTAATCTTTGGGATCTAGGGGGGGGTATTCAAGATAAATCGATAGTACAGGAAGACCTGGTTAATCTTATGCGATTGGTTGAGTCAACTGATGAGTTCTCCATTAGCTTTGTTGGCTGTCAATTCAATTCATTCCTGCTTCACGGGTCAACACCGAGGATCAATTTGTAGACGTCCACCGTCAATGAAATAACTCCCGAAAACAAGAGACTGTGGAGTACAGGGAAGACAACGCCCTCGGCAAACACCAAAACTGTTCGATAGCCTGAACTTAATTAGCGTAAATTAAAAAGGAGTGTAAGAAATGGAGAGATCTGTGTCATTTCGCTCAACGACTTTCAGCAAATATTTAAAGAAACTATGTTACATTTAAGCCCTAAGTCAGACGCAGTTCGTCCTACATCGAGAAGTGCATTCTCTAATCTCGTCAACAGAAAGCAATTATAACTGTTAACTATATTCACGCTATGTCATTCATTATTGAAAGATCGATCTTCAAAAATGTCAAAAAGTTGTCAATGTGATTCATTTTTTTTTACATAGCCTCGTTGTAACAATTTATTTTTCAATGGATAACATGCCGATGCCATTGTTTAAAAAGACATTTACTTACATGAGCAAAATAGAGACTGAAATACATAGACTATAAGAATAGAGACTGAAATACATAGACTATAAGAATAGAGACTGAAATACATAGACTATAAGAATAGAGACTGAAATACATAGACTATAAGAGATACACATTTGATGAGTCTTAAAACAAACATGCTAATAACTCGACATTGAACAGCATGGACTGGAACAACTTTTGGAAAACTCCACTGGTATATTTTACAGGTAAGGGGTCGTCCATAAAGTACGTCACGCTATTTTTGACCATTTTTAATTCCCCCTCCCCCTGTCACAAATCTAGGACCCCCCCCCGTAAAGTATGTGACACTTTCCAAAAATCCCAAAAAAATTTGTTTTTTATTAACTAAATAATTAAAATTTAAATATAAAAAGCGTGACGTCACACATGGCCGGACCTCCCCTCCCCCCTGTCACAAACTGTCACACTTTCTTACACCCCCTCCCCACTCTGGGGCGTGACGTACTTTATGGACGGCCCCTAATTCAGAAAGCTGGTGAGTATTGTTCTGTGTTCTTTGGGAAAAAGACATGCTGGGTTTGTACAGTGAAAAAATGAAGGGAACCAGAAGCAAGACGTCGTATGTGCCTTTGACTCGACATTTAAGGAATCCAAATAAAACCATAGGAACCTGATTGAATAGACAGCATGCGAGAATTGAAAAACCTGGACTTTGATGAAAACATTGATGCCGTCCCACGAACAAAAAAAAATGTAGAAAAAGACAAGAGGAATAGCCATATTTCTGCATTACTTGGGGACATACAAATCATCAAAACAAATATAGAGATGTACTCAAATTTCAACACTAATGTCAAAACAGTCCCGCTCAATGTAACCAAAACTTAGAGAAGAACAACGAGCATGATGCAGAAAGTTGAGATCTTCAAAATCATATTCATTATAAACATCCATATATACTTATTCAAAGAGACATGCCAAGATGGCATAATAAATAGAGGTGGATAAGACACAGTTAAGTTTAACTCCACAATAACATTACGAGACAATCACCGACAAGAAATAATTGGACAGCGTATTGATGGAAAAGAAGAAGGCTTAACGAAGCAACTTAACAAATATTTTTGTATAGACGGGAAAGGGAGTCATTGTATGTAGTAGGAATAAAGTTATACTTATTTCTCCGATTAGTTTAAGATATGTAAATGGACAATTTACTTCTAGGTTAATCGAACAACAAGTATTTGTTGTTGTCTTTTGTTCTATTTTGTGTTTGGATGAGCGGATAATTCATGCTTCATCTTTTAAAATGACTAAATCTTTAACAAATCAAAACTAAAAGTAAAGGAAACAATTGGTAATAATATTATAACAAAGAAGTCAGGTTGTTTGATTGTGTTCGCCTTCATTCTAGAATTCAAATTATAACTTCTAACCAATTCTCAGTTCCTCTCTGTTGATAAATAAATTTTACTTGATATATTTAGTCGGAGTATAGTTTGAACTCTATAGTTTCACAGCTGTAGTAGACCCACTGAAAACCCTATGTGGACACACCAAAAACCCCTTCCTTCAAGTCGAGACACTACATCAACTACCAGCAAGGGATTCTATACCAATGAGACACAGCATCAACTACCAGCAAGGGATTCTATACCACTGAGACACCACATCAACTACTAGCAAGGGATTCTATACCAATGAGACACTACATCAACTACCAGCAAGGGATCCTATACCACTGAGACACCACATCAACTACCAGCAAGGGATTCTATACCAATGAGACACCACATCAACTACCAGCAAGGGATTCTATACCACTGAGACACCACATCAACTACCAGCAAGGGATTCTATACCAATGAGACACCACATCAACTACCAGCAAGGGATTCTACACCACTGAGACACCACATTAACTACTAGCAAGGGATTCTATACCAATGAGTCACCACATCAACTACTAGCAAGGGATTCTATACCAATGAGACACCACATCAACTACCAGCAAGGGATTCTATACCAATGAGACACCACATCAACTACCAGCAAGGAATTCTATACCAATGAGACACCACATCAACTACCAGCAAGGGATTCTATACCAATGAGTCACCACATCAACTACCAGCAAGGGATTCTATACCAATGAGACACCACATCAACTACCAGCAAGGGATTCTACACCACTGAGACACCACATCAACTACTAGCAAGGGATTCTATACCAATGAGTCACCACATCAACTACTAGCAAGGGATTCTATACCAATGAGACACCACATCAACTACCAGCAGGGGATTCTATACCAATGAGACACCACATCAACTACCAGCAAGGAATTCTATACCAATGAGACACCACATCAACTACCAGCAAGGGATTCTATACCAATGAGACACCACATCAACTACCAGCAAGGGATTCTACACCACTGAGACACCACATCAACTACTAGCAAGGGATTCTATACCAATGAGACACCACATCAACTACCAGCAAGGGATTCTATACCACTGAGACACCACATCAACTACCAGCAAGGGATTCTATACCAATGAGACACCACATCAACTACCAGCAAGGGATTCTACACCACTGAGACACCACATCAACTACTAGCAAGGGATTCTATACCAATGAGTCACCACATCAACTACTAGCAAGGGATTCTATACCAATGAGACACCACATCAACTACCAGCAAGGGATTCTATACCAATGAGACACCACATCAACTTCCAGCAAGGAATTCTATACCAATGAGACACCACATCAACTACCAGCAAGGGATTCTATACCAATGAGTCACCACATCAACTACCAGCAAGGAATTCTATACCAATGAGACACCACATCAACTACCAGCAAGGGATTCTACACCACTGAGACACCACATCAACTACTAGCAAGGGATTCTATACCAATGAGTCACCACATCAACTACTAGCAAGGGATTCTATACCAATGAGACAACACATCAACTACCAGCAAGGGATTCTATACCAATGAGACACCACATCAACTACCAGCAAGGAATTCTATACCAATGAGACACCACATCAACTACCAGCAAGGGGTTCTATACCAATGAGACACCACATCAACTACCAGCAAGGGATTCTACACCACTGAGACACCACATCAACTACTAGCAAGGGATTCTATACCAATGAGTCACCACATCAACTACTAGCAAGGGATTCTATACCAATGAGACACCACATCAACTACCAGCAAGGGATTCTATACCAATGAGACACCACATCAACTACCAGCAAGGAATTCTATACCAATGAGACACCACATCAACTACCAGCAAGGGATTCTATACCAATGAGTCACCACATCAACTACTAGCAAGGGATTCTATACCACCGAGACACCACATCAACTACTAGCAAGGGATTCTACACCACTGAGACACCACATCAACTACGGGCAAGGGATTCTACACCACTGAGACCCCACATGAACTACTGGCAAGGGATTCTACACCACTAATACACCATGCACATCAACTACTAGCAAGGGATTCTACACCGCCGAGACACCATGCACATCAACTACTGGCAAGGGATTCTGCACCACTGAGACACCACATCAACTACTAGCAAGGGATTCTACACCACCGAGACACCACATCAACTACCAGCAAGGGATTCTACACCACCGAGACACCTCATCAACTAGTGGCAAGTGATTATGAGACCCCACACCTACCATTGGCAAGTGATCGAAGGAATGTGCATTTCTGATGATGATGTATTTCACACCAATCCTAAATGGGTCTAACTGGACTGCGTTAGTCTATTCTCATGGAGTATTGTGGCGGGGAGAGAGGCATCTTTCTCTTCACACTAACGACTCGTCGTTGTCTGCCCCAAACAATTGAATAGTCGTCTGATGAACCACGTGAGATACTCAATGAGTGAATTATAGGTGGCGGCGATGTTCTCATGTATGAAGGGGTGGTGGTGGGGGCTGCGGGGTGGGGCGTGTCGGTCTCCATTGATTAAAGACCAGGCACAATGAGCACGTCTTTATTTATGTCTCTGTTCCTAGCTTCTGGGCCAATCGCTACCCCCACGCCCCCCCCCGGTATTTTAAAGTTATGGAATATGGAAACAATCAGTTCCTCATGAGAGGTCTGAACATAGTCATGGGAATTCCAAACCAGCGCTGACGTTCATTTTGTTCTAGCTAGAAGACAGCCTGTGACATGAACTATTTAGATCTTATATTATGGTCTAGCTAGAAGACTGATAATAACATTTCCTACTCATTGCTTACAATTATGTGATGTAGCTAGGAGACTTACCAATGACATGTCCTATTTATTTGATTATATTCATGTGAATAGCTAGAAGACATTCTGGGACTTGTTATATATAGTGCTTATATTGATTGTATAGTAGCTAGAAAACTATCTATGACTTATGACATGTCCAATTCTAAGGGTCCGCAAACTTTTTGTCTGAGAGAGCCATAAAAACCACATATTTTGAAAAGTAATTCTGGGAGAGCCATAAATTATGTTTAAAACCAGTGCATTTTTCTCGCGTAACGCACAGGAACTGCGTTCCGGCACTTTTTCCCCCCACATAGTTCTTTTTATCACTGTCTGGAATGCTTTTTAAGCTGCGTTCGGCACATTTTTCACGCGTTCTGGTACTTTTTTTTTAAAAGCACTGTTTAAAACTAAAAACGCAAGTAAATGTTTGCATTTTGTGTAATTTCAACACTAAAAGTACAATAACTATTTCTCTGAATTCCTTTTAATAACATTGATTTTCTGTTGATAATGAATGATTGTATTTCTTACCATTAATGCGACTTATGGTGCTGTATGGTTTTACTGATGGCTTTGTGGTCTGGTTGATACGTGGTGAGATTAAGCTTCATGAAGGCGTTGAGACTTCCATCCGTTAAACGTGAGCGGTGGTTGGTCTTAATGTTCTTTAGGTGTGAGAAAGACTGCGCGCATGCATACGTAGAGCCAAACATTGTCAGTACAGCAATACTCACGCTGCAGTGTGTGGTATGTGACGGGATGCGCGTTCTACGTTTTGACAACCAGCTGGTCTGCGAGTTGAAGTTTTTTCATTTCTGCTCACTTGGTTTGGCTCACCAACTCTGCTTGCTGTCGTACAATTCTTTCCAAATCTTAATTCAATGACTTTAACTTATTCACCCACATGTCTGAGGCCTTCAGGTCAGCAGCCCGGAGCTAAAAATCTCTGAAGGAGACACCCACCTGTGATGCAACTCAGGTCAGTGCTGTCCACTGCATACTCGTGTGGATGGGTGATGAACTTAAAAAGACGTGTGTGTTCACGAAATTATCCAAAGCGCGCTTTAAATGACTGCAGGAGGTTAGACGTGAAGCCTGCTAGCTGCTGAATATTAAGATGTTGAGCAGAGTCACTTGATGTACACGTATCTTTGAACTCTCCCAATTCTGCAAAGTTTAGTAAACGACCTGTTTCAATGTCAGCGATGAAGAATTCGAGCTTGTTTTCAAATGCAAACACGGCTTGTTGCAGTGATAAGATTGTATTTCCAACGCCTTACATTTTCACATTTAGCTGATATAATTTTTTTTATATGGAATTAAAATGTAGATCAAATGAGTCTGAAGAATTTTTTTTCATAATAGAACATTTGTCTGCGAGCCATATGCAGCCATCAAAAGAGCCACATCTGGCTCGTGAGCCATAGTTTTCCTACCACTGTCCTATTCAGTGTTTATATTGACTGTTCTAGCTAGAAGTAGAAGACTGTTTATGAGCGGTCTTATTAAGCGCTTATTTTCATGAGACTAACAGTGAGACATCAGACTAACAGTGGGTGTGGCACCCGAGGCGCTGGTTAAGAATAACTACATACTAAACAAATATAAATTAATAAAGTGACCTCAATTATCTTTTAAGAGTATACAGAAAACCATATAGATCTAATATGAGAAAAGCATTACTGAAAATGTTTACATTACATACATATATGTACACAAAAGTATATCCATTTTTTACATTTGAACAGAGTCTCCATAGAGTTCAGTTTACCAGCAACCCCTTAGTAGCCTTTTTGAACTTGTCAAAAAATTATTGAAGTTGATTTTAGTTACATAGTACAATCAATTTTTAGTTAGAAAGAATATCCGATTTAATTCTTGTCCTTTATTCATTGAAATTTTTCTGTTAACATTCATTTGACTCTTAAAAAAAGGTATTGGCAAGATATTTATTTCTTCCAATAAGAAAGGTGGTAAATAAAACTTTCGATCTCATAACTGAAATTAAATTGCCGATTCCAACAACAAAGTAATTGGTAACAGTTGTAGATTCACTACTTTTATTTTACATAGTTTACTAATTTAGCTGCAATTGTAATTTTTGCTTTAAAATAAGTTTATTTTTATCATTGAACCCACCACTTTCAATAGATAATTGGTTCTGGCACAGATTGAAAATATATCGCCACAGGGTGATGACAGAATAAATGATACTGATACTGTTTGGAAAACGATGAATGACGTTTTTAAATCCTTTATATTAACTCGTGGTGTCTGCTTGCTTGCTTGAGGCAGGCAGGCAGGCGGGCGGGCGGTGCCGAAAAAACTTTGTATCGATTTTTAACCCACTTCCTCGTAAGCCAGCGAGCCTAAATTTTGCAAGCAGACTCGCACCGAAGACAAAAATGATGCAATTTCAGATCGATCGCTTGTACCGTGATTAAATGATTGAATTTTTAGATTATTTTACTTATCTCTATGTATCATGTTACATTATTTTGCTATAGTGTCGTGGTGCGTATTATATTGAACAACCTTTCCCTTTGCGCAACAAGGTGCGTATTTTATTAACAACACTTTTTATAAACATATTCCTGTTCGGCGCGCATTATATTAAACATGTTTTACGATACATAACTACAATTTTATATTTTTGGATTGTCTTGCGCTGCGTTTTATAATGAACATTCATTTAGTTACTAGTGTAACCCGTCAAAAATGACGGAAGTTTTCAAAATGGACACATTTCAGCTGAAATCTATTAATTTTGAAAAAATAATAAATAATGTGATACAGAACTTTTATTTATTTTTATTTGATTCATTTAGAATCTATTATCATATTGAACAATGTTATGCGGAAAATTCGAAAAGTGTTATTTTTGGTGCAGTAATTTTATTATGTTGATCGAAGCACCACCTAACAGCATTACAAATTTCGCAGCGCCACCTAGTTACATCCATACATACAGACAACGGGAATTATGTATATTGATGTCTCGTACATAAAGGATTTATAGTCAAAACTTGTTTTTTTACGTTTTTTAAAATTAAATCTTTTATATTAACTCGTGGTGTCTGCATGCTTGCTTGAGGCAGGCGGGCGGGCGGTGCCGAAAAAAGTTTTGGATCGAGTTTTAACACACTTTCTCGTAAGCTAGCGAGCAGAAAATTTGCAGGCAGACGCGTGCCAATGATAAAAATGATGTATCAAAATTTCAGATCGATCGCATGTACCATAATTAAATTATTGAATTTTTAGATTATTTTATTTATCTCTATGTATCATGTTAATTTTTTTTGCTATAGTGTAATAGTGTAACGGTGCGTATTATATTGAACCACATTACCTGTCGCGCAATAAGTTGCGTATTTAATGACACTACTTTTTATAAACATATTCCTGATCGGTGCGCATTATATTAAACATGTTTTACGACACATAACTACAATTTTGTATTTTTGGATTGTTACCCTGCGTATTATAATGAACATTTTTTTAGTTATTTCAAGGATTTATAGTAAAAAATAGTTTTTTTTACAGGTTCTTTATTTTAAAATTTGTTTAGTCAACCTAGTCTTAGTACCAGTGCTATCACACTCAAGCTCAGCCACTGGGAAAGCATTTTCAGAAGGTTTCTTTAAAAAAGACACCAAATAATGTTTTTTAAAATATGTCTCAGTGCAGCTGAATTATTTTTACTAGTCTGGTACAAGGACAAGGAATAATTTTGACGACGAAAGATTTAGAGATTGCGGTTCATTTCGATAATAGAAGTGCAGGGAAAAAACAAGGAAAGGACATCATTGAAATACATCACTTGCAGTCATATTCGCATTTTATTATTTTGTTATTATTTTGTTATTATTTTGTTATTATGTTTTTGCCACTTTTGAATTTTTATAGCGTGACAATTTTTAATGGTGGAAAAATCGGAATTTTAAAGGTCTTGTCGGAATTTCGGAATCGGAGTAAAAAAATCTGTATAATTCCGATAAAAATCGAAATATTTGGCACTTTAAGTCTTGAATTAGAGACAGGTATCGGGAGAGGAAGTTCTGTAATTAGATTCGAAAATATTTTTATCATTCATCTCATTCTCGCGCCTTCCAGTTGAGATACCTGTAGCTACTATTTTTTTTTGTATTTAATTCTTTTTTCGAAGTATTTTTACCGGATTGTCTTGCGGCTTGAATGTATATCTCCAATTATTACTATTATCAATGAAAATCAATGATTGTGAAATGATAAGTCCTGCAATTACCGATCACTCTTTTTATTTACATTGAAAGATGACATAGCACATAGTTTTAATAATCTTTATATGAACGTGATCAATATCTTTCAGTGGTTTACGGATAATGTTCAATATTTAAGTAAATTAACATTTAATCATAAGCTAAATCTCTCAAATGCAACTCTTTCTACTTCTCAAATAGCAATGCGCTCTCTACTGCACATTTCAATTCGCGCATCTCCAATTTACACTCCATATTTATAATCCAAGACCTTTAATCATTAAAAAAAAATTACAATATATATTCCTTTCGATTGAAAGATTGCGTTTGGAAAATATGAGAGGCCAATGATATGGTAATCAAGGGAACATGAAAGGAGAACATGTGGTGGTGGAAGCAAAGATTAGAAACATAAACACTGGTGCATTTTTATACCATGTGCTAGCCACTCACTTAACGTGGTAATAAATGATTATATGGTCAAATCATTACAAAAAGCCAACTTCTTGATATTGTCTAAAAATGGTACTTACTTTTTTTTTCTCTTTCACCGACTTTCAGACGGCCCATTCTTTTGAAGAATGTTAAAGAATTAACCTTAAAACCTCGCAGTAACACCAGGTGGGAAATTCCTTGAGGTATAAAATTGGTCAAATATATGATGCATTGCTAAGCACTTACGAGAACAAAGAAATAGTTCAATAAGAGATGAAGCACCTGGACTACTTACGTAACCACAACTATTCAAATTTCTTATTGTTCTGTCGGGATATTGTATGAGATATCTGAGTATAAACTGATGTTACCTTTATTTCTTTAATGAAGCAATTTTAGTAAAATATAATTACACATTTTTGTGTTAATTACTGTGTTAAAGTTTAAGTCAAAGTGATTTTTTTTTGGATGTTCGTAAAAAAATACATAAAGACATTATCATTTTTTTAAAAGAATACTTAAATAGTAATTTCATAGGGGCGCAATTTTTCACTTTTGCACGGAATGGTTCAAAGGCTACATCCGGCCCTGCGTGAGGTAAATATGTCCCTGGTCTCCAAGGTACAGGGGCGCAAATGAGGCTTACAACGTTATATCATAGTAAAATTTGATGAAACGGAAAGGGTCGGGATGCCAGTTTTATAAATTTTTAATAATTTCTCCCCGGGCGCAAAATCTCCTAGTTGCACAGTAGAAAGAACGGTACAACCTCTCGTCATGAAACTCACGGCGGCCCCGGGTTAAAATCGAATTATTATTTTTGCTTTATAATAAAATAGTTATGAATCGATTATTTAAAAAGATAACTTTACACGTTATACTATTAGAAAAGAATTCACGACATCATTTTTGGGACTTGGTTTTCAAATTCATTTTTCGGATCGCTCCTCCGCATTCCCAGAAAATGAATTTTGCGCCCCTCGATTTTTTACTCCGTGCATTTGCACGGAAAGACGGAGTGTTCCAACCAGAAACCATATTCGTTTATTTGTTCCTCCAGCAGTCGTTTAATGTTGGAATATTCCTCTACAGACCATAACGATCCAATTACTCGAACTCTTTAGCTCCAAGGCAGACACGGGTTCGTTTTGCTAGAGAAAGTCATGTCATTCTAGCTAGTCAGAAAATTGAATCAATAAATTTGTCTTTGAAATCCTCTGTTGTGCTCCACTAATGCGGCTATTTTCATCTGAAATTCATATATATGCAGCCTCTATTATTTATAGCCTAGAAGTTGGGACACACACAAACATGAATCAGATTTACATAAACAACCACGCACGCACACACACACAAACACACACACACACACACACACACATACATATATATATATATGTATATATATATATATATATATATATATATATATATATATATATATATATATATATATATATATATATATATATATATATATTAGGGCTGTTATCGATTAATTTAAATTTAATCGTTAACTTTTGAAAAATTATCAATTAATTAATAGATAATTTCGATTAAAGCCAACAATAGAAATTTATGACGTCATTAAACTGAACATTTCTCAAGGACATTGAAAATTAAGAATATTTTGAACTAAATTTTATGACAACGTGTTGATACTTGATCGGATGTTTGTGCTGAAGGTGGTACGTCAGCGATGAATTTGATCCTTTAAAAGAGAATTGTTTATGGCAGTGAACACAGTAAATCTTTTCACCATCTTCGACTTTGCCATCTGCAGTTAGTTTAAAAACAAAATTTTTGCTCAACTTTCTAGTTATATGTTTAAATTTAACTGCGCTGATGCTGTCAGCCATTTTTTAGTTGACGTCTGCCGGTCCACGTACAGTAATAAAATAAACTATAATATTACGCGGGATATGTTTGTACGTAAAAAATATATATAAATTATTATTAATAATTAATTATTTATTAATAAAAAATTTAAAAAATATTATAAATATTTTCTTCAATTTTAATCGAATTTTTATCGATTAAAATAATTTTAATCGATAAAAAATGTTAACGATTAATCGAGAAATTAATCGTTAATTTACGCAGCGATAATATATATATAAGTATATTAATTTACAAGACCTTTACTTTATTTACACTGCTCATATATTTATATCTTATTAATGTAATTGAATATTAGAATTTGCTATCTATGACTTTGAATGTATTTATGTCTTAATTATCGGTATGTCTTTGAATAAATTATGTCTTTCAAAATTATTTTTGCTCTCAAATTCCTAGTTTTTAAATCCTTTCTCTGTCTGTCGCCATCTCATGGGCGGGCGGAAAAACAAAAGTCAAAAATGACCCATTTTCCGTAATCCGATGGAGCTAAAATTTGGCACACGGACCCGTCTGACCTAACAATGCATCGTATCAAAATTTCAGATCGATCGAACGTACCGTAATTAAATTAATGCATTTTTAGTTTATCCCTATATGAAGTATGTAATTCAAATTCACGGTTTGTTATTGTTTTTTTCCCACGTGGGAAATTTTGAGTTGACGCGTTGAGGCGACCCGTCGAAGCGCCGGGGCACTTTTGTTTACATTTTACGTGTCACGCTGAGCTCGGTCAAGCGAATCAGTGACCAGAATTTTCCCCTCTCACCCTCAGGGTTATGAAGCAAACTTGAGTTAAGACAGATTCAGTCTGTAAATGTTTGAAAATAATCAATACTGTTAGTTATGTCTCATATATAAGGGATTTATAGTCAAAAACTTTGTTTTTACGGGTTTGTTTTATTAAGGAAATGTTTGTCACCGACGTAACATATAATGCCAGATAGTAAAGAGAATGTAGACCAAAAATAACGTTGGTGACGATGCAATGAAACTACTAGAAATTAAGTTTTTAAATTTTCAGACGCTGAGAATATTTACTCTCAGATTATGATTTAGATTTTAGATTTTAGATGAACGAACAGAAACAGAAATCGGAGATCATCCAGAAAATGACATGGGTGAACACGGAGGCGACGACACTGTCTTAGAATAAAATACTTGCAATGGATGCCCCAGATATTAGATACAACTTTCTATGCTAAGAAAACTATATGAGAAAAAGAAATGTAGCTATTAAAACCGGATGCCAACTGAAAGTGAACACTAACTTTTTGTCTTCCAACTCAACATCGATCTTACAGTTCTAGACTAGAAATTGTCATTGGAAACCTTCCCCCACCGTTTGCTAAATGAACTAGACGCCCATACCAAGATGAACTGAACGATACAGTCACGTGTGTCAATAAAGAAAATACGATTAAAAACCCGCTCGAAAATGCCAGGATATAGCGAGTCTTGAAATTCGATACCTTTCAAAAATCGATCCCATGTTATGAGCACTTAGAATTGGATCGATCGTCTATCACCAGTCCTTAGTCCAGATACTCTCTTCATTCTTTATTTTTTTTATGTGTATCTGACTTTGTTTAACGGCTTATAATAGACTTCAGTTGAACGATTAATCTCATGACGTGTATCGATTGATTTTAATTTGTTTGTTTTGTTGTTGTTGTTATTGTTGTATAGAGCAACATACTCGAATTCCGGCGATCTATTTCTATATACTTTGGGTAACTAATCAATTATGTAGTTTCTAAATTAAATTTCAGTATGTTGAGTGGGGCTATATATAAGAATAAAAACTAAAATAATTCTTAATCTTTGAAACCTTATTTTGAATACAATATTTCCTCTCAATTTGCAGTTCAAATAGCTAGAGAAAGAATACAATCAATAATATGAAAACCAAAATGATTTGCTCTCTTCCATTTACAATTAGCTTTCCAAAACTTTTTGACGCCACCGTAGACAAAGAAATCATATTTAATGGTAACAATTTTTTCTGAGTTCACTGTATACTGTATTTTGTGTTTGTGTGTGTGTGTGTGTCCCATAACATCGTGGTCGTAGCGAATTCATTAGTGCGCTCGCCTCACAAGCCAAGGTGCGTGGGATATAGCCCACATTAAGCCACAATATGAATGACTATTGCTAAAACGTCACCCGCTGACATGGAGAGGAGATGGGTGCCGCAAAGTCTACCAAGCCCCGACAAAGTTCTAATGGAATACTGTATTACGCTAATGCATAATGCTGATCTACTGAATTTCATAACAGCCATGTATGTTCCATTGTATTTAAAAAGGCATATCAATAATGCACTTGAAGTATTTTAAAACTAATTTTGTGTTTTAACCCGATCTAATTTAATGATATTTTATCTTTAGTTCAACTGATGTCCTTATCTCAACCTTTCCAACAGCTGTACCGCAACCTTTCCAACAGCTGTACCTAAACCTTTCCAACAGCTGTACCTTAACCTTTCCAACAGCTGTACCTAAACCTTTCCAACAGCTGTAACGCAACCTTTCCAACAGCTTTACCGCAACCTTTCCAAAAGCTGTACCGCAACCTTTCCAACAGCTGTACCGCAACCTTTCCAACAGCTGTACCCCAACCTTTCCAACAGCTGTACCCCCCAAAAAACCGATTTCCCCAATGCCTCTAAATAAACAGAGGGTTCATTCCATTCCAAGAATGCCCTAAGTTCTTGTTTAAACTGCTCAAAATTCCCTCTCGGTCCTCTGACACTTGGATCATATCGTCCCAAACCGACGGCACTCCTTGGCGACAGCTTTAGCCAATTCGAAGTAATGTCCCTTCGTTCAGAGTTATCTACTGGGAGTTGAGACTTAATCCACTCCCACACCCTCTGTCCCTGTTTAATCATATTAACCAAACAAACGTCTCTCATTCCGAGTGTGCATCTCTCCGTCCAAGCCATGTCTGTGAATTTCAATCAGATGAAAAACTGGTGCTTCACAGGAATTGCTTTCTACGTATCGTCCACGCTCAGTGAGTTTCGTAACGCGACTAGTCTTCTAGTAGAATTGTTAGGTGAATATATTTCTCTTATCATTCCTAATCGCACTCAGCTACTCAATTCTCCGACTTTCCCCGACAAGGAAGCGAGCCGGTGCTTTTGTCATTTGGTGTTTGTCTGGCCTCGAACTGATTTGCTTCGTCGTGTCTGAAAGATTTTTTTAAAAACAAGAGTAATGGTGTCATTGAATGGAAGCCATTGGGTTAGAAAAAAAAGAATGAAATATGAATGGGGAAAAAGTCATCAGTTAAGGATATAGTAGGGTTACAGAGTGAAATTACGTCAGAGGCTTGTTATTGTTACGTATAAATCAGTGTTTTTGATGAGGAAGATGACAGGTATGCAGTGAAGGGTAATCACATTATGCTGTCTTTAAAGATGACTTTGTTAAATCTAAGACTATACTTAATTTTATATGTTTGAGGCTGTTAATGATAAATTAAAATTTAATCGTTAACTTTTGAAAAATTAACGATTAATTAATCGTTAATTTTGATTAAAGCCAAACATTGAAATTTATGGTGCCATAAGTAACATTTATTAAACGTAATTGTCAAAAATCGAAATAACACTGGTATGTCTTCTTTATTTGACATCTTTTTACCAACAACCCAAAGAGACAAGTGTATTGACATTATTTAGTTCAAGTCATGAGCGGGTCTTATTGCCAATATAACCAGCCGAGCTAAACTTCGCACACGGACCAACAAAGCTTAGACCTAGAGATAACATTGCATGGTAGGCAAGAGAGTTCTCTCAACTGACACATAATCTTTATCAACATTTTGAACAGCTTCGCCAGTCAATAGAACAAAATGTTCGTGTAATCGTCCGGAAATTAGTTTATATTTATCGGCCGAAATATTTTACTTTTTGACTTCCAGTACAAATATAAGTGGTGGTTCGATTAATCGTTTAAAAGAATTTAATCGATAAAAATTTTTAACGATTAATCGAGAAATTAATAGTTAGTTTCCGCAGCCCTTATATATAATTTGCCATTAGATTTCACAAGTGCTAGTTATTGTTTCACTGCCTATGATACTAGCTAATCCATGAAAGATCGTTATAAGCGAACAAGTTTCAGATGATCAGCGACTGATTGGCGAGTGACTAGTAAATATTGCCTTGCAGTGAAACAGAATTGCAACAACAACCATTTACAAAATAAACATCGCAATCAATGATGAAACATTCAAGTACTCATGTCATGAATACCGACTAAAATTGACCGTAGAAATGATCATTAACTACAACTAAACGTAGACAAAGTGAAGCAAATAACAAGTAGAAATAAAAGCTTTCCTTTGTTTCGAAACATGTCACGCGATGCTGAAGCAAAAAACCAAACTTTTCTTCTCGCTGCTCGTCAATAAATACATTTCTACATTATTATAAGATTTTCAATCAACCCTTTGCCGATTATCAATATCCCCACTCTCAATAAATACACATTATCGATACAGACAACATGCAAAGTTTGAATGTTCAGAGTTTAACAATGATTCTAATCGATCGTTCGTGACTGCGCCGTTCCTCGAAATGTTTACTCAAACCTTCCATGGTGGCACAATGAGTTTTCTCGAGTTTGTGATACCGCGTTTGTAGCAGGCTTACTCCGATGTCGCCTGTTTAACTTGTAGGGTCGTAAGTTAATGCAGTTTCCTGTTGAGTGGGTTTTCTCGTTTCGTTTCCATGAGCACGTCCTAATGAAACAAGACACCGTGGCCAAGAACGATTTTGTGTCTTGTGTTGGTTTTTTTGAAATGAGCAACGGGCGTCAGACGATAAGGTTGGGGTCTGCTGTTACCAGAATGTAGTTACTAAAGGAGCGATGCTTCCTTGTCATGGGTTAAAACGTGCTGGCTACTTATGCTGATAGCTATGTTGACAATTAAAAAAAATAATTCATTTTGCAGTTCATGTTGGGATTTTTTTTTAAAGGCGCAGTTCGAGATTTAATGACTCTAGATGTTGATAAAATTTCTATTATTCAAATTTTTGTGAAGTATTTTTTTCCTAAAATATTTTTTTAAAGATAAGAAATAAAAAATAAGCTTGCTTAAATTGTTCGCTATTTGAATTATTTCAGTTTCCTGAATATAAATCTGGCAGATACAATATATTGATATTTATTTTGAAGCATATTGCTGCAAAGTATCGATCTAAACATATGCTGTAACATAAGTCTTCAACATATTTTGTATCCAATCTAATATGTAAGTCAATATATTCAGTATAGCACTCAAATGGTAAGAATGGCCCTTTATGCTTTCCTTTCATTCGAAACATGCAATATTTTCACCTATAATAGAACGTAACCAATGATAAATTGTGTAAGTGTCACTATCAGGGTTATTCCGGACAACTTTTGGGAGAAGTTATAGATTAATAACAGAAATTTGTAAAATCCAACTGATAAAATTCAAGCATGATAACATGTACACGAATTAAGACTAATATATCTTATGAACTTTGCTTGTGCTTCATTTTAGATTGCATGTTTACTTGTCACCACATTAGTTCTTTCGGTTTCATTGATTTGTTATTTTGAAAAGAGAGAAAGTTTTCAAGGTATCATCACAAACATTTTACAGAATCTTGAAGAGCTTGACTTAAGGCAGAGGTCGGGAAACGTTTTGTCTGAGAGAGCCATAAACACCACATATTTTGAAAAGTAATTTCTGTGAGAACCATACATTATGTTTAAAACTAAAAGTTAAAGTAAATGTTTACTTTTTTGTTTTGTGTTTTGTGTAATTTCAACATTAAAGTACAATAATAATGTTTCAGAATTCATTTTAATAAGATGGTTATGCTTTTAAAAAAAAATGCAATTAATATCTAGATCAAACGAGTCTGAATAAGAAAGTAATTGAACATTTGTCTGAGAGCCAGATGCAGCCATTAAAAGAGCCACATCTGGCTCCCGAGCCATGGTTTCCCGACCCTGACTTAAGGTAATGTGGCATAGGTTTAACAGAAGGTTTATTAAATGTATCCTCCCAGTAAGAATTCTTGTCCCCACTTATAGCCGGGATAATTGATCAACTTTATTTTATATTAAATTTCCATTTAGGCTTTATGGTTTATTGAAATATAGATAAAACATACTTTTTTGTCCTCCCCCCACCCCCGTCTACACATACAACTTTAAAAAATAATACAATAATAGAAACTGAAATGTTTTGAATAAGATCTTTTGCCAATAGTGTGGGATTATTGAACTTACTAACATAGTTAAGACCTTTGTTTACAGACATAATGTTGAAAACACGATGACTGTTACTATGCGTTAAAGAAAGGTTTACAATTATATTTTCTAGTTACCTCCGCAAACATAATTACCGAACATATAGTAAATTCGGGAATAAATTAAAACATAATTATTTCATCTCGTTAATGATATTAAAATTGTTTATTATAGATTATGTTTTGGTTCCTAACAGGGAAGTCTTATTGAAAAAAAAGTTCAATTTAAAAAAAACTTATCTTGGGTAGCGTATATATATAAAAAAAGTTTGGTAGCATCTATTCAGATCAATTTGTGCTCACTACTTGTGAGGCATACGTAATGTTTCAATGATTTCCTTTTAGGTGCAAGTAATCCAGCATTTGTATTGATAACTCAGGTGTTTGTATAAAAAGATTTGATATGTAAATGCCCCAAAAACAAACCAGACAGGGGTTACCATAAAATATACACGCCCAGTTATTCCTGGCTGTTACAAAATGGAAATACCCAGTTATCTATGAATGCCACATAATGGAAATGCCCAGTGATCTATGAATGCCACATAATGGAAATGCCCAGTGATCTATGAATGACACATAATGGAAATGCCCAGTTATCTATGAATGCCACAAAATAGAAATGCCCAGTTATCTATGAATGCCACAAAATAGAAATGCCCAGTTATCTATGAATGCCACAAAATGGAAATGCCCAGTGATCTATGAAATCCACAAAATGGAAATCCTCAGTTACCCCTGGTTGCCACATAATGGAAATCTCTACTTAATTGTTCCTTAAAACTGGGCTCAGCTCATAAACAAACGAAACAGCCAATCGTAACTCTCCATCTATAGCCAATCGTAACTCTCCATCTACAGCCAATCGTAACTCTCCATCTATACGTGTCATGGAAAAAAAAGAGTATTTATAAATGCCCTTATTTTATGAGCATCCAAATTTGCCCCCCCCCCTCTCCCCTGGTAATTTACCGCCTTTCAACGTTGTTCATAATATTCTAATGTCCCTATTTTACACGGAAGATTTCCTCTTTCCATCTTGGAAGTAAAAATTTATTACGCAAAGCAAAATAAAACGTTACAGATAAAACCACCTGCGGTATTTTTAGAAACGTCAAGTGTTGATGTTTTCCCCCTCATTTAAATCATAATTACTCATCACCATTAAAAAATCAAACCTATTGATGGATAAATTTTCAATTAACTGATGAACCTAATACGACAATACTTACTGTTATTATTTTTAGTATGTGTCCAGTTAAAGATATGTCGTGTTCAGTTAAAGATGTGTGTCCAGTTAAAGATATGTGTCCAGTTAAAGATATGTGTCCCGTTAAAGATATGTGTCCAGTTCAAGATATGTGTCCAGTTCAAGATATGTGTCCATTTAAAGATATTTGTCCAGTTCGGTTTAAGAATTTTAAGTTAATAATTATTTTCCACACCATTTTCGTGTTTTTACGAGGAAAATGGGACAATATTAGAACTCTAAAGTGATTATAATTATGTTCACAAGACTAGACTTAAGTAAAAGTTTGATGTGATCAAAATTATGTTCACAAGACTAGACATTTAATTAAAACTCTGACGTGACAAAATCCTTGAAAATGTATATTGGTAAAAAGACTTTAAAGTGAAAATTCTTTCTTGTTACGTTAGTTACCATTAAAAAAATAATTAACGATTAGATGTCACTTGCTTTGGATAAAAAAAAGTAAAATTGTTTTTAAAAAAATCAAGCCGTTATATATCATAATTAAAGTAACGATCGGCAACGACATTCACATTTTAATATTTCTTCACACCACCGTGTGCACGCATCCTCAACTTACAGTATATTTATTTGTTTGTAACACGATAGGCTTTCATGGTGAACATTCACTACGTAATTTATTATCCATTAATCCGTATGACTGAGCTTACTTCACTTTAAAGCACGTTTAAAAAACCATTTTTAATGTAAACATTTATGAAATCTTTTAGCAACTAAATTATGGAAATCAATTTTACAACGTGAAAATGTTGGGATATAATTTAACATTTATGTAAAAGAAATGTTTTTTTTTAAAGTTTGTAAATAATTTATTAATTGCCTATTTTACCATAAGATTTAGTTAGTAGAATTTCTATAAAAAGTTTTTTTTCCGAATGTTTATTTCACAAAAGTATTTCATTAGCATGCACTGTTCCTAATAAGTAGTTTCTTACCTTCAGGGATAATTTTCAACATATTTCAGAGAGCCGGAAGAGAACTAGAACGAGTCAAAGAGCAATCGAGCCTATTTCTTAAAGAATGTTTGGTAACACGTTTCATTTAGTCGTAAGCAATTTATGATATCAAAGATAATTCTGTTAAATGTCAAAGATAATTCTGTTAAATGTGATTGCAAAATGCAAGACCTTATAGGAATTTAAGCTCTAAACATACATTTATGCTTGGATGCAGAGGCGTCGCTAGGGCTGGTGTCACCCGGGGCAGTAGCTCATGTTGTCACCCCTTCACGACTTAAGGAGCGTCCATAAATGACGTCACGTGAGGTTGCCAATTTTCCCCCCACCCTCCCCCGCATCATACTTTGTCAAGAAATCTTAGACCCCCACCTCTTTTTAAATCCCTTATATTAACTTCGCGGCCGTCTCTCTCTCTCTCTCTGTCTTGGGCTCGGCGGGCGGGCGGGCGGAAAAACAAAAGTCAAAAAAGACCCACTTCCCATGATCCGATCGAACTGAAATTTGGCACACGGACCCGTCTGACCTAACAATGCATCGTATCAAAATTTCAGATCGATCGAACGTACCGTAATTAAATTAATGCATTTTTAGTTTATCCTTATATGAGGTATGTAATTTAAATTCACGATTTGTTATTGTTTTTTTGCCACGTGAAAGTTTGAGCATTGAGGCGACCCAACGAAACGACGGTGCGCTTTTGTTTACATTTTACGTGTCACTCTGAGCTCGGTCAAGCGAATCGGTGACCAGACTTTTCCCCTCTCCCCCCCCATCCCCACCCCACCACCCTCCCCCCCACTAGGGTTATGATGCAAAGTTGAGTTAAGACAGATTCAGTCTGTAAATGTTTGCAAAATAATCAATACTGTTAGTTATGTCTCATATATAAGGGATTTATAGTCAAAAACTTTGTTTTTACGGGTTTGTTTTATTAAATCCCTTATATTAACTTCACCGGCGTCTCTCTCTCTCTCTCTCTGTCTTGGGCGGGCGGAAAAACATAAGTCAAAAATGACCCACTTCCCATGATCCGATCGAAACTGAAATTTGGCACACGGACCCGTCTAACCTAACAATGCATCGTATCAAAATTTCAGATCGATCGAACGTACCGTAATTAAATTAATGCATTTTTAGTTTATCCTTGAAGCAAACTTGAGTTAAGACAGATTCAGTCTGCAAATGTTTGAAAATAATCAATACTGTTAGTTATGTCTCATATATAAGGGATTTATAGTCAAAAACTTTGTTTTTACAGGGTTTGTTTTATTAAATCCCTTATATTAACTTCACCGGCGTCTCTCTCTGTCGTCATCTCATGGGCGGGCGGGCGGAAAAACAAAAGTCAAAAATGACCCACTTTCCCGTGATCCGATCGAGCTGAAATTTGGCACACGGACCCGTCTCACCTAACAATGCATCGTATCAAAATTTCAGATCGATCGAACGTACCGTAATTAAATTAATGCATTTTTAGTTTATCCTTATTGAGGTATGTAATTCAAATTCACTGTTTGTTATTGTTTTTTTTCCCACGTGAGTTTGAGTTGACGCTTAGACGTCGACCGTCGTGCCGACACCCCCTCACATCCCACCCCCATTTTATTTAAAGACAATGGGACATCACTCGGTGTCAGTCTGTAAATGTTTGTAGCGTTTGAAAATAATCAATACTGTTAGTTTATGTCTCATATATAAGGGATTTATAGTCAAAAACTTTGTTTTTTCGGGTTTCGTTTTATTAAATCCCTTATATTAACTTCGCGGCCGTCTCATCATCTCATGGGCGGGCGGAAAAATAAAAGTCAAAAATGACCCACTTCCCGTGATTCGATCGAGCTGAAATTTGGCACACTGACCCGTCTGACCTAACAATGCATCGTATCAAAATTTCAGATCGATCGAACGCACCGTAATTAAATTAATGCATTTTTAGTTTATCCTTATCTAACGTATGTAATTCAAATTCACGGTTTGTTATTGTTTTTTTCTTCCACTTCCACGTGAGCTTGAGTTGACGCCGACCGTCGTGTTGACGCCGACCGTCGTGCCAACACCCCCTCACGTCCCACCCCCATTTATTAAAGACAAGGGACATCACTCGGTGTCAGTCTGTCAATGTTTGTAGCGTTTGAAAATAATCAATACTGTTAGTTATGTCTCATGTATAAGGGATTTATAGTCAAAAACTTTGTTTTTTCGGGTTCGTTTTATTTACGATATGACGTCACAAAGTTTGGACACCAAGCCGTATTTTCTGAAATGTAAATTAGCGTGTTGCAAATTATTTTTTGTCACTTAAATATGTATTTAGTGTAAGTCTGCACTCTAATATCGTAACACGCGTGAAGTCATTGAAAATGTCATTAAATAAATGATAAACAATCACATATTTAAGTGGACATTTTATTTAAAGTTGCACGTTTTTGATGTGAACCTGGAAAAAAAAATCGACTAATGGAGTATGCCAGTTAGGGAAAATGGCGTAATACACGCAGATTAAGCACAATGTTGATATTGAGGGCACCTTGCTTTGACATACTCACACAAGCCCATGAGAGGAGACACCTTTCCTCCCCCACTTTCTTCCCTCACAACACCGATTTTCAATGTACATGCAGAGATCACCCCGATCACGCCGACACCCCGCCTAGGCCTGTCAACCGGTACTCGAGACCCGGTTCCCGTTGCCGTGAGATTACCCGGGTAGTAAAATTCCGCCCGGGTACCCGTGAAAATGTGGCTTCAATGTCTATATTAACCAAACTTCGACTCGCATGCGGCTTTTTGGATTTAATTTACGGCTCGCTAAACAATTAAATGAAATTTTTTGTTTCAAATATATGCTGTGAAAAACATCTAAGGAGAACTATCTGTCAACGGGAAATACAATAGGGTATCCACAAACCCCAATGTATTTGGATACATCTTTTTTTTCTCTGAAAATGAAACAGAAATCGCAAACACAAGAAGATTTTGGTTCTTTGAATGAATCGTATAAAGAAATCAAGACTCTGTCGAAAATAAGGATGGACTGTATAGAGATGAAAGAGGACGTATTTGTTTTTGTTAATAAAAATACCCCTGCTTTGACACTAACTTTGATCTTTGAAATACGCCGACATTAGGTTTACGATTGTCGATGTTGTTTATCTACCCCCCCTCCCAGTGGCGTAGCTAGGGGGGAGGCGGAGGGGGCAGTCCGCCCCGGGCGGCACTCATCAAGGGGGCGGCATTTGTGGGCATTTGAAAAGTATAACCATTTCCGACAACCACCCTTATTTTTTAAAAGGGGAAAACCAAGGTGAAACAAAAATATTTTTAATTTCGAGTCTTAATTAACGGATTCGCACAACATTTTTTAAAATTACATAGTTGATATTACAACTAAAGCAAAAGCGTTAAAAAATTTTAATCGCTCAAAAATGGTAAGAATTTGTTTGGAAAACTAAGCGGTATAAGTCACAGATGACTCTTTTATAAGAAAACTACCCAAAAACACATCACCGCTGGGCCGAATAATATGTGCTATTAAAATCGCCACGACAGTTTTTACGTGGAATTTTGACATTCGCAGAATGATGCGCGAAGTCGTACCTATAAGGCAGGGTGGTTCAAATATTTTGTTTAACTTGCAAGTAGTAATTTATATTACCGTTTCAGTTTTCAGAAAATTATTGTAAGGTAAGTTATTAAAAATTTAATTTATTTTGTTTTTATTGCATTAAAGTAGCACACATAATTTGTGTTTTTTAATTAAAATACAGTTATTCATTAAACATGTTACGCCTATCCAATTAAAGTAATGTGTTAATAATTTGAATTCGTCTATTTTAAGGAAAATTATTAAGATTTATGACAAGAATATGAAAATATTCAAATTTCTCTGTCAATAAACTCAACAATAGGCATAATAATTTTGAAAAAGACATACTTTAAAATTTTAAAGGTTTTGGAAAAATTGACATCTGAAGAACTATCTAGGAAAACGAGATCAGATACTGGAATTTTACTCAATTCAATGTAATCTTTTTCTTTCTATGTTATCTCAATTTATGGGAACCCGTCATTTTTTAAATTAATTGCAAAGCCATTGCATGGAACAAAGAGATGTGCTAATACAAAATGCTGTTATATCAATCAGCCAAACAATTGTGAAGAGATGGAAACTGAACCCCGAGTTAGAAGGGAAAAAAATATGAGTAGGGTCAATTCAGAAGACGTGGTTCTATCTTTAGAACAAGAAGTGCAACGAGAAATGTTTTTATACATGGATGGAATTATAAAAGAAAATGAAAGAACGCTTTGATGAGTTGCATGTTTTTGCAAGAAAATATTCGTATATAATACCATGTAACCTACTAAATGAAGCATTTGAAAATAAAATAAATTACTTTATTGACATTAATAAAGAACAGTTCAATATGGAAAGAAGAGGCATTCAAATTATGTTAGAAAAACGGGGGTGGGGGGGGTGGGGGGTGGGGAGGCCCCCTTGATCTATTAAAATTTATTCAACAGTATAGATTGGAAAATTCTGTACCCAACATTGTAATTTTGATATGAAATTTTCCAACTATCAGTGTCGCTAGTTATGAAAGGAGCTTCTCCAAACTGAAGTTGATATAAAATTATCTTCGTTCCACAATGAGCGATTAAAGACAACAAAATCTTGCAATACTGTCCATAGTCCATAGAAAAGATATTGCAGATAGTTTTAATTTTGATAGCATAATACACGATTTTTTTATTATGAAAGTTAGGAAAGTAAATGTATAAATATCTTTACATACTAATGTATACAATGTCTTTGTTTGTAAATAAAAAATCATTTATTTATAAATACAAAATAAAAGAATAGTGATTGTTAATGGGGTTTTTTTGGGTGTAAATTTGGAATATGTTTTGTCTCATTGGGGGGGGGGACCTGCTACCTTAGTAACTTTCTTGTGGCCTTTACAAAAAGTATCTTGTATTTTATAAATTTGTATTTATAGGTATATAATCTTAGGCGGCCTCTTTTATTACTGCTTACATAAATATGGCATGCAATGGTAAACATGTTCCCCACCTTTACTTCGTTTCAATTAAAATTGTTAATTCATGTCTATTAATTTATAAAAACCATAATATAATCGACTAACTGGCCGTCCATAAATGACGTCACGCGATTTTGGCTAATTTTTTACCCCCTCCCCCCTCGTCACACGTCGTCACAAAAACTTAGACCCCTTCTTCAATAAGACGTCACAAAGCTTTGACAATAAAAGCAGTATTTTCTGTTTGAAAATGAGCATGTTTCAAATAAAAGATTTGTCATTTAAGTTTGTTTTTAGTGTAACGCTGCATTCTAATATCGTAACACTCGATTTACATAAACGTCATTAAATAAAGTGTCAGTAATCAAATATTTAAGTGGAAATTTTATTTACAGTTGCGCGTTTTTACGTGACGTCACATTTCTTAAACACCCCCTCCCTTCGTCACACATCGTCACAAATGTGTGACTCGGTGCATGACGTCATTTATGAACGGCCCCTAAAAAGGGCGGCAAATGGGAGACCGCCCCGGGCGGCAAAAGTTCTAGCTACGCCACTGCCCCCTCCTCCTCCCTCCATTCGATTGTGTTTCGTGTGTTCATTGCAGCGTGTGCCTTGCCCAAAAACATATTTTAATAATACACTAAAATGTGTAAGTTTTGAAAGTCAATAAATTAGTTACTAACAGTGTAAGATGGATAAGGGCTGGTCCATAAATGACGTTACGCACCTAGGGGAGGAGGGGGTCACACATTTGTGACTAGAGGGGAGGGATGTGCTTAAGAATAAATGTAACGTCACATCAAAACGCGCAACTTTAAATAAAAGTTCCACTTAAATATTTGATTGCTTACAATTTATTTAATGACGTTTTACATGGATTTAAGCGTGTAGTGATTTTTAGAGTTCAACTTTACATTAAATACAAAATTAAACGACAATAAAGTTATTTGACACATGCTCATTTTCAAAAAAGGAAGTACGGCTTTTATTTGGGGGGGGGGCGCAAAGCTTTGTGACGTCATATTGGAAGGGGCTCTAAGTTTTTGAGACAACCTGTGACGAGGTAAAAATCAGCCAAAATCGCTTGACGTCATTGATTTTTTTAAAAATAAAGTTTTCGCTTATAACTACTTCATTGTATTTCTTAATTTCTTTCTAGATGAAAAAAAAAGATTCTTCTTTATTTTTCTGACATAAAATCAAACACAGTAAAGCTTTTCCGGGTTGGCCCTCCCCCCCCCCGCCCCTCTCACGACGCCACTGCTTGGATGAGTTGTGTTTAAAGGGTTATAAAGAGTGCAATGTCAAAAATGTATTACTTTTGTTTGTATTTATTGGAGTAGGTCGACTGATTCATGTAACATTATTTACACAGCTATTTTGATGTATTTACTTCACACTGTCTGTATATTATATATATATAATATGTAAATACTTAGTTATAGATACTCAGTTTCAAATGTATCGTGCTGCTCATCTCAGTAGATTCAATAACGATGACTAGAACATCAGCCAATAATATAATATGCTTTGCCTTTACGCACCAATCCACTTTGCCTTTAAGCACTAATCCACTTTGCCTTTAAGCACCAATCTACTTTGCCTTTAAGCACCAATCCACTTTGCCTTTAAGCACCAATCCACTTTGCCTTTAAGCCCCAATCCACTTTGCTTTCGTACACCTATAAATTCTCTTTTTTTCTCACAAGTGATGACGTTTACGCCAACATCTAAGCAACGGGAAGTGACGTCATAAAACCCAGATTAGATTACAACTGAATGAAGTAATTAAGTTAATTTGTATATTATGTAGTGCATACATTTTTAAATCCATTATTTAACTCGTGGTGTCTGCTTGCTTGCACACTTGAACCCTTGCACCCTTTTCGCCAAAACTTTGGATCAATATTAACCCACTTCCCCGTAAGCTAGCGAGCTGAAATTTTGCAGGCAGTTTTATCCTGATGATAAAACCAATGTATCAAAATTTCAGATCGATCACATGTACCGTAATTGAATTATTGATTTTTAAGATTATTTTATTTATTCCTATGTATCATGCTATTTTTTGAGATAGAGTGTAACAGTGCGCATTATATTGAACATCCTTGCTGTCGCGCAATAAGTTGCGAATTTTATTGACAACACTTTTTATAAACATACTAGATTGTGCGGGGCGCCTGCGGCGCCAAATTTTTTAGGGCGCCTACGGCGCCAACCTTTTTCAAAAGCCCAACTAACTTGTCCTTTTTTTATTAAATACGAAATATTAAACTTTCTGAAATGTACGCAAAGTATTTAATAATAGAGGTTGTAGGGCGCCTACGGCGCCCACTTTGTTTTTTGTCAAAAGCCCAAGTAACTTATCCTTGTTTGATAAATACGAAATATTAAACTTCCTGGAATGTTCACAAAGTATTTTACATCTTTAATTTATAATCATCTTGCGCACCGATGCACGCCTTGTATTTTAAGATCAAACAATGACGTCATATTAAATATTTTTACAGTGCTAATTACCACAAGATTTTTCGAATGCTATAGACTGTTGTACATCATCAGCGTTCCACATCCGTACATCTACCCAGTGAGTGACTTGGGCTTTTATATTATATATTCCTGATCGATGCGCATTGTATTAAACATGTTTTACGACACAACTACAATTTTGTATTGTTGGATGGTCTTGCGCTGCGTATTATAAGGAACACTAGACGCCCCGCGGCATAGCATACGCCGCAGACTTGCTGATGGAGAGTTCTTTTACCCCTTTAATGCACTTTTTTAGGACGCCTACGGCGCCGACCTTTTTCAAAAGCCCAACTAACTTGTCCTTGTTTGATCAATACGAAATGTTAAACTTTCTGAAATGCACACAAAGTATTTTATAATAGGGGTTCCCCTTTTACGAAATTAAAATATCAGCGAAAACAATGACGTCATATAATATTTTTTTTTACAGCGCATTTTTAATTTTCACACCTTTTGATGCATTGGTGCAGTAATTTGGTGCGCTGCTTTCTAAAATTATTATTTGTTGAACATACTTGCAGCTTGGTGTCTCGCAGGGTCCGACCACGAAGAGAATTATATATATAGATTCTTTTAGTTACGTCTATTACATAAAGGATTTATAGTCAAAAACTTGGTTTTTACGGGTTTTTTAATTATAATTTTCTTAGTATTTATGCCGGATTTGAGATGCTAAATTTTTTATTGAGACACTTACGAAAACTGCAAAGAGTTTCGCGTAACTGCCATAAAGACAATTTTAACAAATAATTTGATAACAAACTAAATACGGATTTTAACTAAGCCCTATCAATGTTCAAACTATTTGCTAATATGATTTTGATATTTTGATTTCATTACATGAGTGTATTGAGGACTGCTGCTGAGTTCCAAAGTTACCGTGCAGACTCCATTTTAACATCAATTTTCTGTCAAAAAATCTTTTATTTTCTTTAAAAAAGTTAATTAGTTTAACATAGGCCTGGTCATATAATGGCGGAAATAAATTAATAGAAATTTTGGGCTATTTTGTTGGGGACGAATTTCATAAAAACTTAATAAAATATACGAGTCAATATGTAAATGTAGGTATATTGAGAAGGAAGTATCTTATCAGCTATGTGTTAATTCTTCGTAAATTTAAGACAGCTTATTCGACTTGAACAAGAAAAAACAGTTTCGTAATTTTACTATGCTAAAAATTTTGAGAGATTATTGATTTGATTGTATTTATGCTTCAAAACATTGTTCCACTAAAATTTAATATAAAAATATCACATTACTCAATGAGTTAGGACGTTTTCCGGTTTTAGAAATGACAAGCCCTATTGAGCCGATATTAATAAAACTAAATATGACGTCAGTGGCGTAGATAGAAGGGGGTGGTGGGGCGGTCCACCCCGGGCGGCACACATTTAGGGGTGGCATTTGTTGGCATTTGAAATGTGCAACCTAATACGACAACCACCCTTTTTCTTTTGAAGAGGGAAAACGAAGGTGAAAAAAAATATTCGTAATTTCTAGTCCTAATTAACGGATTCCCACAACATTTGTTTGATTCCATAGTGGATGTGTTGATGTTATAAATAACGCAAAACCGTTACAAAAAAATTAAAATCACTCAAAAAAGTTATCGATTGGTTTGGAAAATTAAGCAGTATACGGTACGACCAGATGACGTTTTATAAGCAAACTACACAAAAACACATCACCGCTTTGCCCAATAATGTGCTATTCATATCGCCACGATGGTTTTTGCGTGGAATTTTGACATTTGCAGAATGATGCACGAACAAGTACCACAATTCATGGTGGTTTAAATATTGTGTTTAACTTGCAAGTAATAATTTATATAAAATATGGATAATTTATATTACTGTTTGAGTTTTCAGAAAACTGTTGTAAGGTACGTTATTAAAAATATTTTTTTTTATTGCATTAAAGTAGCATAAATAATTTGTGTTTTTCATTAAAATACGTTATTCATTAAAAATGTTACGCCTATCCAATTAAAATTATGTGTAAATAATTTAAATTCGTCTATTTTATGGAAAATTATTAAGATTTATGGCAAGAACATGAAAATATTCAAATTTTTCCGTTAATAAACACCACAAAAAGCATAGATAATTTCGAAAAAGACATAATTTAAAACTTCAAGCGTCTTGTAAAATTTGACATCTAAAGAAGTAACTAGTAAAACGATATAAGATATATATTTCACACAGTAGCTACATGGCCGACGTCTAAGACGCTATTCGACCATGCTGTCCGTGTGTCAAAGCCCAGTTTGCTTTATATCTTTTAAAACAGAAGACACCGCCTCTTTCATGTCCAGCCCTTTTAAAGATATCTCTGGAGCAGCAGTTTCTTTTCTTTTTTTTCTAATTTTTTTTAATGTTGTTGTTGTTGTTGTTTTGTGTTGAGGCTGTTTGATTATTGAAAGTTAATTGATTTTTTTAAAAATAAAGTTTTCGCTTATAACTACTTCATTGTATTTCTTAATTTCTTTCTAGATGAAAAAAAAAGATTCTTCTTTATTTTTCTGACATAAAATCAAACACAGTAAAGCTTTTCCGGGTTGGCCCTCCCCCCCCCCGCCCCTCTCACGACGCCACTGCTTGGATGAGTTGTGTTTAAAGGGTTATAAAGAGTGCAATGTCAAAAATGTATTACTTTTGTTTGTATTTATTGGAGTAGGTCGACTGATTCATGTAACATTATTTACACAGCTATTTTGATGTATTTACTTCACACTGTCTGTATATTATATATATATAATATGTAAATACTTAGTTATAGATACTCAGTTTCAAATGTATCGTGCTGCTCATCTCAGTAGATTCAATAACGATGACTAGAACATCAGCCAATAATATAATATGCTTTGCCTTTACGCACCAATCCACTTTGCCTTTAAGCACTAATCCACTTTGCCTTTAAGCACCAATCTACTTTGCCTTTAAGCACCAATCCACTTTGCCTTTAAGCACCAATCCACTTTGCCTTTAAGCCCCAATCCACTTTGCTTTCGTACACCTATAAATTCTCTTTTTTTCTCACAAGTGATGACGTTTACGCCAACATCTAAGCAACGGGAAGTGACGTCATAAAACCCAGATTAGATTACAACTGAATGAAGTAATTAAGTTAATTTGTATATTATGTAGTGCATACATTTTTAAATCCATTATTTAACTCGTGGTGTCTGCTTGCTTGCACACTTGAACCCTTGCACCCTTTTCGCCAAAA
Organism: Ampullaceana balthica; assembly: GCA_944989445.1. Lineage (NCBI taxonomy): Eukaryota > Metazoa > Mollusca > Gastropoda > Lymnaeidae > Ampullaceana > Ampullaceana balthica. Next base: position 39,447 of record CALYLW010001501.1, on the reverse strand, counting down.
CTTTGGATCAATATTAACCCACTTCCCCGTAAGCTAGCGAGCTGCAATTTTGCAGGCAGTTTTATCCTGATGATAAAACCAATGTATCAAAATTTCAGATCGATCACATGTACCGTAATTGAATTATTGATTTTTAAGATTATTTTATTTATTCCTATGTATCATGCTATTTTTTGAGATAGAGTGTAACAGTGCGCATTATATTGAACATCCTTGCTGTCGCGCAATAAGTTGCGAATTTTATTGACAACACTTTTTATAAACATACTAGATTGTGCGGGGCGCCTGCGGCGCCAAATTTTTTAGGGCGCCTACGGCGCCAACCTTTTTCAAAAGCCCAACTAACTTGTCCTTTTTTATTAAATACGAAATATTAAACTTTCTGAAATGTACGCAAAGTATTTAATAATAGAGGTTGTAGGGCGCCTACGGCGCCCACTTTGTTTTTTGTCAAACGCCCAAGTAACTTATCCTTGTTTGATAAATACGAAATATTAAACTTCCTGGAATGTTCACAAAGTATTTTACATCTTTAATTTATAATCATCTTGCGCACCGATGCACGCCTTGTATTTTAAGATCAAACAATGACGTCATATTAAATATTTTTACAGTGCTAATTACCACAAGATTTTTCGAATGCTATAGACTGTTGTACATCATCAGCGTTCCACATCCGTACATCTACCCAGTGAGTGACTTGGGCTTTTATATTATATATTCCTGATCGATGCGCATTGTATTAAACATGTTTTACGACACAACTACAATTTTGTATTGTTGGATGGTCTTGCGCTGCGTATTATAAGGAACACTAGACGCCCCGCGGCATAGCATACGCCGCAGACTTGCTGATGGAGAGTTCTTTTACCCCTTTAATGCACTTTGTTAGGACGCCTACGGCGCCGACCTTTTTCAAAAGCCCAACTAACTTGTCCTTGTTTGATCAATACGAAATGTTAAACTTTCTGAAATGCACACAAAGTATTTTATAATAGGGGTTCCCCTTTTACGAAATTAAAATATCAGCGAAAACAATGACGTCATATAATTTTTTTTTACAGCGCATTTTTAATTTTCACACCTTTTGATGCATTGGTGCAGTAATTTGGTGCGCTGCTTTCTAAAATTATTATTTGTTGAACATACTTGCAGCTTGGTGTCTCGCAGGGTCCGACCACGAAGAGAATTATATATATAGATTCTTTTAGTTACGTCTATTACATAAAGGATTTATAGTCAAAAACTTGGTTTTTACGGGTTTTTTAATTATAATTTTCTTAGTATTTATGCCGGATTTGAGATGCTAAATTTTTTATTGAGACACTTAAAAAAAAACGAAAACTGCAAAGAGTTTCGCGTAACTGCCATAAAGACAATTTTAACAAATAATTTGATAACAAACTAAATACGGATTTTAACTAAGCCCTATCAATGTTCAAACTATTTGCTAATATGATTTTGATATTTTGATTTCATTACATGAGTGTATTGAGGACTGCTGCTGAGTTCCAAAGTTACCGTGCAGACTCCATTTTAACATCAATTTTCTGTCAAAAAATCTTTTATTTTCTTTAAAAAAGTTAATTAGTTTAACATAGGCCTGGTCATATAATGGCGGAAATAAATTAATAGAAATTTTGGGCTATTTTGTTGGGGACGAATTTCATAAAAACTTAATAAAATATACGAGTCAATATGTAAATGTAGGTATATTGAGAAGGAAGTATCTTATCAGCTATGTGTTAATTCTTCGTAAATTTAAGACAGCTTATTCGACTTGAACAAGAAAAAACAGTTTCGTAATTTTACTATGCTAAAAATTTTGAGAGATTATTGATTTGATTGTATTTATGCTTCAAAACATTGTTCCACTAAAATTTAATATAAAAATATCACATTACTCAATGAGTTAGGACGTTTTCCGGTTTTAGAAATGACAAGCCCTATTGAGCCGATATTAATAAAACTAAATATGACGTCAGTGGCGTAGATAGAAGGGGGTGGTGGGGCGGTCCACCCCGGGCGGCACACATTTAGGGGTGGCATTTGTTGGCATTTGAAATGTGCAACCTAATACGACAACCACCCTTTTTCTTTTGAAGAGGGAAAACGAAGGTGAAAAAAAATATTCGTAATTTCTAGTCCTAATTAACGGATTCCCACAACATTTGTTTGATTCCATAGTGGATGTGTTGATGTTATAAATAACGCAAAACCGTTACAAAAAAATTAAAATCACTCAAAAAAGTTATCGATTGGTTTGGAAAATTAAGCAGTATACGGTACGACCAGATGACGTTTTATAAGCAAACTACACAAAAAACACATCACCGCTTTGCCCAATAATGTGCTATTCATATCGCCACGATGGTTTTTGCGTGGAATTTTGACATTTGCAGAATGATGCACGAACAAGTACCACAATTCATGGTGGTTTAAATATTGTGTTTAACTTGCAAGTAATAATTTATATAAAATATGGATAATTTATATTACTGTTTGAGTTTTCAGAAAACTGTTGTAAGGTACGTTTTTAAAATATTGCATTAAAGTAGCATAAATAATTTGTGTTTTTCATTAAAATACGTTATTCATTAAAAATGTTACGCCTATCCAATTAAAATTATGTGTAAATAATTTGAATTCGTCTATTTTATGGAAAATTATTAAGATTTATGGCAAGAACATGAAAATATTCAAATTTTTCCGTTAATAAACACCACAAAAAGCATAGATAATTTCGAAAAAGACATAATTTAAAACTTCAAGCGTCTTGTAAAATTTGACATCTAAAGAAGTAACTAGTAAAACGATATAAGATGCTTAAATTTGACTCAATTCAATGCGATCTTTTTATTTTCTATGTTATCTCACTTTATGGGAACCCGTCATTTTTTAAATTAATGCAAACCCATTGCAAGGAACAAAAAGATGTTCTAATACGAATCGCTGTTATATAAGTCAAACAATTTGTGAAGAGTTTGACATATCAACTGAAAGCTGAGCTGGAAGGTGAAAAAAATATGAGTGGGGAAATTAAGAAGACGTGGTTCTATCTTTAGAACAAGAAGTACAACGGCAAATTTTATCCATGGAAGGAAAAATAACAGAAAATAAAAGAAGCTTTGATTCGTTGCAAGTCCTTGCAAGAAAATATTCGTAATTAATACACTGTAACCTACTAAATGAAGCATTTGAACATAAAATAAATTACCTTATTGATATTGATAAAGAACAGTTCAATATTGAAAGAATGACCCAGATTTCTATGGCTGTACCTACACTACTAGAAGAGGCATTATTTTAGAAAAACACGGGGAAAAGGACCCCTTGATCTATTAAAATTTATTGAACAGTAAGTTTGGAAAGTTCTGTACCCAACATTGTAATTTTGATTTTGCAATGAATTTATCCAACTGTTGCTATCAGTGTCGCTAGTTGTGAAAGGAGCTTCTCCAAGTGAAGTTGATAAAAATTATCTTTGTTCCACAATGAGCGATTTAAGACAACAACATATTGCTGTATTGTCAATAGAACAATATATTACAAATAATTTAAATTTTGATAGCAAAATACACAATTTTTCTATTATGAAAAGTAGGAAAGTAAATGTATAAATATGTTTACATAATAATGTATAAAATTTCTTAGTTTGTAAAAAATCATTTATTTATAAATATAAAATAAAAGAATAGTAATTGATAATGTACTGTGGTATTTCTTTGGAATATGTTTTATCTCCTTTGACCTGCGACCTCAGTAAATGTATAGTGCATTTTTATAAATGTGTATTTATAGGTATATCATCTTATGCAGCCTCTTTAATTACTGCTTACATAAATATGGCATGCAATTGTAAACATGTTCCCCACCTTTAGCTCGTTTAAATTACAATTATTTATTATTTATTCATGTTTATCTTCTATACTAATAAAAGGCAAAGCCCTCACTCACTGACTGATTCATCACTAATTCTCCAACTTCCCGTGTAGGTAGAAGCATGAAACTTTGGGAAGTTGTCGAGTAGCCTCTCGCGACGAAAATTGGAGTAAAAGAATTTTAAAATTAACACTCATGGGGGCCGGGGGCCAAAAAACGTTTTTTTTTCTTATATGGCCTATATAAAATTTGAAAATCACCAATTCTCCTGTTTCCCGAGTAGGCAGAAGCATGAAACTTTGGGAAGTTGTTGAGTACAATCCCGCGATGGTAACGGGAGAAAAAATATTTAAATTATCACTTCCTGGGGGCCGGGGGCCCAAATGAAGTTTTTTCCATATATGAGCTATATAAAAACTAAAAATCACTAATTCTCCTATTTCCCGTGTAGGTAGAAGCATGCAACACTAGGTAGTTGATAAGCACACTTCCGCGTGGGTAACAAGCGAAAAAAATATTTAAAATAACACTTAATGGGGTCTGGGGGCCCAAATGTAGTTTTTTTCACATATAAAAAACTGACTCATCACTAATTCCCCAACTTCCCGTGTAGGTATTAGCATGAAACTTTGGGAACTTGCTGAGTACACTCTCTCAACGATAATTGGCGAATAATAATTTTAAAATTTACACTGTTGAGGGCCCGGGGCCCAAAAAAGCTTTTTTCCTTATATGGACTATATAGAATATGAAATCACTAATTTTCTCATTTCTCGAGTAGGCAAAAGCATGACACTTTGTTAAGTTGTTGAGTAAAAACCAGCGATAGCGACGGGAGGAAAAAAATATTAAATTATCACTTCCTGGGGGCCGGGGGCCCAAATGAAGTTTTTTCCTTATATGAGCTATACAAAAACTAAAAATCACAAATTCTCCTATTTCCCGTGTAGGTAGACGCATGAAACTTGGGGTAGTTGTTAAGTACACTTCCACGATGGTAACAGGTAAAAACAATATTTAAATTATCACTTAATGGGGGCCGGGGGCCCAAATGTAGTTTCTTCCTTTATTAAAACAGACTCATCACTAATCTCGGATTTACAGCGTAGGTAGAAGCATGAAACTATGGGAAGTTGTTGAGTAGCCTCTCGCGACGAAAATTGGCGTAAAAGAATTTTAAAATTAACACTCATGGGGGCCGGGGGCCCAAAAAAGTTTTTTTTCCTTATATGGCCTATATAAAATTTGAAAATCAACAATTCTCCTGTTTCCCGAGTAGGCAGAAGCATGAAACTTTGGGACGTTGTTGAGTACAATCCCGCGATGGTAACGGGAGAAAAAATATTTAAATTATCACTTCCTGGGGGCCGGGGGCCCAAATGAAGTTTTTTCCATATATGAGCTATATAAAAACTAAAAATCACTAATTCTCCTATTTCCCGTGTATGTAGAAGCATGAAACTTGGGGTAGTTGTTAAGTACACTTCCACGATGGTAACAGGTAAAAACAATATTTAAATTATCACTTAATGGGGGCCGGGGGCCCAAATGTAGTTTCTTCCTTTATTAAAACAGACTCATCACTAATCTCGGATTTACCGCGTAGGTAGAAGCATGAAACTTTGGGAAGTTGTTGAGTAGCCTCTCGCGACGAAAATTGGCGTAAAAGAATTTTTAAATTAACACTCATGGGGGCTGGGGGCCCAAAAAAGTTTTTTTCCTTATATGGCCTATATAAAATTTTAAAATCAACAATTCTCCTGTTTCCCGAGTAGTTTTAAGTACACTTTCACGATGGTAACAGGTAAAAACAATATTTAAATTATCACTTACTGGGGGTCGGGGGCCAAAATGTAGTCTTTTCTTATATTAAAACTGACTCATCACTAATTATCGGATTTCCCGTGTATGTAGAAGCATGAAACCTTGGGAAGTTGTCAAGTAGCCTCTCTCGACGACAAATGGCGAAAAAGAATTTATAAATTCAGCTTCATGGGGGCCGGGGGCCCAAAATCTTTTTTCCCCTTCTATTGGCTATATAAACATTTGAAAATCACTAATCCTCCTATTTCCCGAGTACGTAGAAGCATGAAACTTTGGGAAGTTGTTGAGTACACTTCCGCGATGGTAACAGGCGAAAAAATATTCAAAATTTCACTTACTGGGGCCCAGGGGCAAAAATGTAGTTTTTTCCCTATATGAATTATATAAAAACTGAAAATCACTAATTCTCCTAATTCCTGTGTAGGAAGTAGCATGAAACTTTGAGTAGTTGTTAAGTAACATTCTGCGATGCCGGGGGCCCAAAAAAGTTTTTTTTCCTTATTGGGCCTATATAAAATTTAAAAAATCAACAATTCTCCTGTTTCCCGAGTAGGCAGAAACATGAAACTTTGGGACGTTGTTGAGTACAATCCCGCGATGGTAACGGGAGAAAAAATATTTAAACTATCACTTCCTGGGGGCCGGGGGCCCAAATGAAGTTTTTTCCATATATGAGCTATATAAAAACTAAAAATCACTAATTCTCCTATTTCCCGTGTAGGTAGAAGCATGAAATTTGGGTTAGTTGTTAAGTACACTTCCACGATGGTAACAGGTAAAAACAATATTTAAATTATCACTTAATGGGGGCCGGGGGCCCAAATGTAGTTTCTTCCTTTATTAAAACAGACTCATCACTAAACTCGGATTTAACGCGTAGGTAGAAGCATGAAACTTTGGGAAGTTGTTGAGTAGCCTCTCGCGACGAAAATTGGCGTAAAAGAATTTTTAAATTAACACTCATGGGGGCTGGGGGCCCAAAAAAGTTTTTTCCCTTATATGGCCTATATAAAATATTAAAATCAACAATTCTCCGGTTTCCCGAGTAGTTTTAAGTACACTTTCACGATGGTAACAGGTAAAAACAATATTTAAATTATCACTTACTGGGGGTCGGGGGCCAAAATGTAGTCTTTTCTTATATTAAAACTGACTCATCACTAATTATCGGATTTCCCGTGTATGTAGAAGCATGAAACCTTGGGAATGTGTCAAGTAGCCTCTCTCGACGACAAATGGCGAAAAAGAATTTATAAATTCAGCTTCATGGGGGCTGGGGGCCCAAAATCTTTTTTGCCCCTTCCATTGGCTATATAAAATTTGAAAATCACTAATCCTCCTATTTCCCGAGTAGGTAGAAGCATGAAACTTTGGCAAGTTGTTGAGTACACTTCCGCAATGGTAACAGGCGAAAAAATATTCAAAATTTCACTTACTGGGGCCCAGGGGCCAAAATGTAGTTTTTTCCCTATATGAGTTATATAAAAACTGAAAATCACTAATTCTCCTAATTCCTGTGTAGGAAGTAGCATGAAACTTTGAGTAGTTGTTAAGTAACATTCTGCGATGCCGGGGGCCCAAAGAAGTTTTTTTCCTTATTGGGCCTATATAAAATTTAAAAAATCAACATTTCTCCTGTTTCCCGAGTAGGCAGAAGCATGAAACTTTGGGACGTTGTTGAGTACAATCCCGCGATGGTAACGGGAGAAAAAATATTTAAATTATCACTTCCTGGGGGCCGGGGGCCCAAATGAAGTTTTTTCCATATATGAGCTATATAAAAACTAAAAATCACTAATTCTCCTATTTCCCGTGTAGGTAGAAGCATGAAATTTGGGGTAGTTGTTAAGTACACTTCCACGATGGTAACAGGTAAAAACAATATTTAAATTATCACTTAATGGGGGCCGGGGCCCCAAATGTAGTTTCTTCCTTTATCAAAACAGACTCATCACTAATCTCGGATTTAACGCGTAGGTAGAAGCATGAAACTTTGGGAAGTTGTTGAGTAGCCTCTCGCGACGAAAATTGGCGTAAAAGAATTTTTAAATTAACACTCATGGGGGCTGGGGGCCCAAAAAAGTTTTTTCCCTTATATGGCCTATATAAAATATTAAAATCAACAATTCTCCTGTTTCCCGAGTAGTTTCAAGTACACTTTCACGATGGTAACAGGTAAAAACAATATTTAAATTATCACTTACTGGGGGTCGGGGGCCAAAATGTAGTCTTTTCTTATATTAAAACTGACTCATCACTAATTATCGGATTTTCCGTGTATGTAGAAGCATGAAACCTTGGGAATGTGTCAAGTAGCCTCTCTCGACGACAAATGGCGAAAAAGAATTTATAAATTCAGCTTCATGGGGGCCGGGGGCCCAAAATCTTTTTTCCCCTTCTATTGGCTATATAAACATTTGAAAATCACTAATCCTCCTATTTCCCGAGTACGTAGAAGCATGAAACTTTGGGAAGTTGTTGAGTACACTTCCGCGATGGTAACAGGCGAAAAAATATTCAAAATTTCACTTACTGGGGCCCAGGGGCAAAAATGTAGTTTTTTCCCTATATGAATTATATAAAAACTGAAAATCACTAATTCTCCTAATTCCTGTGTAGGAAGTAGCATGAAACTTTGAGTGGTTGTTAAGTAACATTCTGCGACGAAAATTGGAGTAAAAGAATTTTAAAATTAACACTCATGGGGGCCGGGGGCCCAAAAACGTTTTTTTTCTTATATGGCCTATATAAAATTTGAAAATCACCAATTCTCCTGTTTCCCGAGTAGGCAGAAGCATGAAACTTTGGGAAGTTGTTGAGTACAATCCCGCGATGGTAACGGGAGAAAAAAATATTTAAATTATCACTTCCTGGGGGCCGGGGCCCAAATGAAGTTTTTTCCATATATGAGCTATATAAAAACTAAAAATCACTAATTCTCCTATTTCCCGTGTAGGTAGAAGCATGCAACACTAGGTAGTTGATAAGCACACTTCCGCGTGGGTAACAAGCGAAAAAAATATTTAAAATAACACTTAATGGGGTCTGGGGGCCCAAATGTAGTTTTTTTCTCATATAAAAAACTGACTCATCACTAATTCCCCAACTTCCCGTGTAGGTATTAGCGTGAAACTTTGGGAACTTGCTGAGTACACTCTCTCAACGATAATTGGCGAATATTAATTTTAAAATTTACACTGTTGAGGGCCCGGGGTCCAAAAAAGCTTTTTTCCTAATATGGTCTATATAGAATATGAAATCACTAATTTTCTCATTTCTCGAGTAGGCAAAAGCATGACACTTTGTTAAGTTGTTGAGTAAAAACCAGCGATAGCGACGGGAGGAAAAAAATATTAAATTATCACTTCCTGGGGGCCGGGGGCCCAAATGAAGTTTTTTCCTTATATGAGTTATACAAAAACTAAAAATCACAAATTCTCCTATTTCCCGTGTAGGTAGACGCATGAAACTTGGGGTAGTTCTTAAGTACACTTCCACGATGGTAACAGGTAAAAACAATATTTAAATTATCACTTAATGGGGGCCGGGGGCCCAAATGTAGTTTCTTCCTTTATTAAAACAGACTCATCACTAATCTCGGATTTACAGCGTAGGTAGAAGCATGAAACTTTGGGAAGTTGTTGAGTAGCCTCTCGCGACGAAAATTGGCGTAAAAGAATTTTAAAATTAACACTCATGGGGGCCGGGGGCCCAAAAAAGTTTTTTTTCCTTATATGGCCTATATAAAATTTGAAAATCAACAATTCTCCTGTTTCCCGAGTAGGCAGAAGCATGAAACTTTGGGACGTTGTTGAGTACAATCCCGCGATGGTAACGGGAGAAAAAATATTTAAATTATCACTTCCTGGGGGCCGGGGGCCCAAATGAAGTTTTTTCCATTTATGAGCTATATAAAAAACTAAAAATCACTAATTCTCCAATTTCCGGTGTAGGTAGAAACATGAAATTTAGGGTAGTTGTTAAGTACACTTCCACGATGGTAACAGGTAAAAACAATATTTAAATTATCACTTAATGGGGGCCGGGGGCCCAAATGTAGTTTCTTCCTTTATTAAAACAGACTCATCACTAATCTCGGATTTACCGCGTAGGTAGAAGCATGAAACTTTGGGAAGTTGTTGAGTAGCCTCTCGCGACGAAATTTGGCGTAAAAGAATTTTTAAATTAACACTCATGGGGGCTGGGGGCCCAAAAAAGTTTTTTTTTCCTTATATGGCCTATATAAAATTTTAAAATCAACAATTCTCCTGTTTCCCGAGTAGTTTTAAGTACACTTTCACGATGGTAACAGGTAAAAACAATATTTAAATTATCACTTACTGGGGGTCGGGGGCCAAAATGTAGTCTTTTCTTATATTAAAACTGACTCATCACTAATTATCGGATTTCCCGTGTATGTAGAAGCATGATACCTTGGGAAATTGTCAAGTAGCCTCTCTCGACGACAAATGGCGAAAAAGAATTTATAAATTCAGCTTCATGGGGGCCGGGGGCCCAAAATCTTTTTTTCCCTTCCATTGGCTATATAAAATTTGAAAATCACTAATCCTCCTATTTCCCGAGTAGGTAGAAGCATGAAACTTTGGCAAGTTGTTGAGTACACTTCCGCGATGGTAACAGGCGAAAAAATATTCAAAATTTCACTTACTGGGGCCCAGGGGCCAAAATGTAGTTTTTTCCCTATATGAATTATATAAAAACTGAAAATCACTAATTCTCCTAATTCCTGTGTAGGAAGTAGCATGAAACTTTGAGTAGTTGTTAAGTAACATTCTGCGATGCCGGGGGCCCAAAAAAGTTTTTTTTCCTTATTGGGCCTATATAAAATTTAAAAAATCAACAATTCTCCTGTTTCCCGAGTAGGCAGAAGCATGAAACTTTGGGACGTTGTTGAGTACAATCCCGCGATGGTAACGGGAGAAAAAATATTTAAATTATCACTTCCTGGGGGCCGGGGGCCCAAATGAAGTTTTTTCCATATATGAGCTATATAAAAACTAAAAATCACTAATTCTCCTATTTCCCGTGTAGGTAGAAGCATGAAATTTGGGTTAGTTGTTAAGTACACTTCCACGATGGTAACAGGTAAAAACAATATTTAAATTATCACTTAATGGGGGCCGGGGGCCCAAATGTAGTTTCTTCCTTTATTAAAACAGACTCATCACTAAACTCGGATTTACCGCGTAGGTAGAAGCATGAAACTTTGGGAAGTTGTTGAGTAGCCTCTCGCGACGAAAATTGGCGTAAAAGAATTTTTAAATTAACACTCATGGGGGCTGGGGGCCCAAAAAAGTTTTTTTCCCTTATATGGCCTATATAAAATATTAAAATCAACAATTCTCCTGTTTCCCGAGTAGTTTTAAGTACACTTTCACGATGGTAACAGGTAAAAACAATATTTAAATTATCACTTACTGGGGGTCGGGGGCCAAAATGTAGTCTTTTCTTATATTAAAACTGACTCATCACTAATTATCGGATTTCCCGTGTATGTAGAAGCATGAAACCTTGGGAATGTGTCAAGTAGCCTCTCTCGACGACAAATGGCGAAAAAGAATTTATAAATTCAGCTTCATGGGGGCCGGGGGCCCAAAATCTTTTTTGCCCCTTCCATTGGCTATATAAAATTTGAAAATCACTAATCCTCCTATTTCCCGAGTAGGTAGAAGCATGAAACTTTGGCAAGTTGTTGAGTACACTTCCGCAATGGTAACAGGCGAAAAAATATTCAAAATTTCACTTACTGGGGCCCAGGGGCCAAAATGTAGTTTTTTCCCTATATGAGTTATATAAAAACTGAAAATCACTAATTCTCCTAATTCCTGTGTAGGAAGTAGCATGAAACTTTGAGTAGTTGTTAAGTAACATTCTGCGATGCCGGGGGCCCAAAGAAAGTTTTTTTTCCTTATTGGGCCTATATAAAATTTAAAAAATCAACATTTCTCCTGTTTCCCGAGTAGGCAGAAGCATGAAACTTTGGGACGTTGTTGAGTACAATCCCGCGATGGTAACGGGAGAAAAAATATTTAAATTATCACTTCCTGGGGGCCGGGGGCCCAAATGAAGTTTTTTCCATATATGAGCTATATAAAAACTAAAAATCACTAATTCTCCTATTTCCCGTGTAGGTAGAAGCATGAAATTTGGGGTAGTTGTTAAGTACACTTCCACGATGGTAACAGGTAAAAACAATATTTAAATTATCACTTAATGGGGGCCGGGGGCCCCAAATGTAGTTTCTTCCTTTATTAAAACAGACTCATCACTAATCTCGGATTTAACGCGTAGGTAGAAGCATGAAACTTTGGGAAGTTGTTGAGTAGCCTCTCGCGACGAAAATTGGCGTAAAAGAATTTTTAAATTAACACTCATGGGGGCTGGGGGCCCAAAAAAGTTTTTTCCCTTATATGGCCTATATAAAATATTAAAATCAACAATTCTCCGGTTTCCCGAGTAGTTTTAAGTACACTTTCACGATGGTAACAGGTAAAAACAATATTTAAATTATCACTTACTGGGGGTCGGGGGCCAAAATGTAGTCTTTTCTTATATTAAAACTGACTCATCACTAATTATCGGATTTCCCGTGTATGTAGAAGCATGAAACCTTGGGAATGTGTCAAGTAGCCTCTCTCGACGACAAATGGCGAAAAAGAATTTATAAATTCAGCTTCATGGGGGCGGGGGCCCAAAATCTTTTTTCCCCTTCTATTGGCTATATAAACATTTGAAAATCACTAATCCTCCTATTTCCCGAGTACGTAGAAGCATGAAACTTTGGGAAGTTGTTGAGTACACTTCCGCGATGGTAACAGGCGAAAAAATATTCAAAATTTCACTTACTGGGGCCCAGGGGCAAAAATGTAGTTTTTTCCCTATATGAATTATATAAAAACTGAAAATCACTAATTCTCCTAATTCCTGTGTAGGAAGTAGCATGAAACTTTGAGTAGTTGTTAAGTAACATTCTGCGATGCCGGGGGCCCAAAAAAGTTTTTTTCCTTATTGGGCCTATATAAAATTTAAAAAATCAACAATTCTCCTGTTTCCCGAGTAGGCAGAAGCATGAAACTTTGGGACGTTGTTGAGTACAATCCCGCGATGGTAACGGGAGAAAAAATATTTAAATTATCACTTCCTGGGGGCCGGGGGCCCAAATGAAGTTTTTTCCATATATGAGCTATATAAAAACTAAAAATCACTAATTCTCCTATTTCCCGTGTAGGTAGAAGCATGAAATTAGGGTAGTTGTTAAGTACACTTCCACGATGGTAACAGGTAAAAACAATATTTAAATTATCACTTAATGGGGGCCGGGGGCCCAAATGTAGTTTCTTCCTTTATAAAAACAGACTCATCACTAATCTCGGATTTAACGCGTAGGTAGAAGCATGAAACTTTGGGAAGTTGTTGAGTAGCCTCTCGCGACGAAAATTGGCGTAAAAGAATTTTTAAATTAACACTCATGGGGGCTGGGGGCCCAAAAAAGTTTTTTTCCCTTATATGGCCTATATAAAATATTAAAATCAACAATTCTCCTGTTTCCCGAGTAGTTTTAAGTACACTTTCACGATGGTAACAGGTAAAAACAATATTTAAATTATCACTTACTGGGGGTCGGGGGCCAAAATGTAGTCTTTTCTTATATTAAAACTGACTCATCACTAATTATCGGATTTCCCGTGTATGTAGAAGCATGAAACCTTGGGAATGTGTCAAGTAGCCTCTCTCGACGACAAATGGCGAAAAAGAATTTATAAATTCAGCTTCATGGGGGCCGGGGGCCCAAAATCTTTTTTCCCCTTCTATTGGCTATATAAACATTTGAAAATCACTAATCCTCCTATTTCCCGAGTACGTAGAAGCATGAAACTTTGGGCAAGTTGTTGAGTACACTTCCGCGATGGTAACAGGCGAAAAAATATTCAAAATTTCACTTACTGGGGCCCAGGGGCCAAAAATGTAGTTTTTTCCCTATATGAGTTATATAAAAACTGAAAATCACTAATTCTCCTAATTCCTGTGTAGGAAGTAGCATGAAACTTTGAGTAGTTGTTAAGTAACATTCTGCGATGCCGGGGGCCCAAAGAAGTTTTTTTCCTTATTGGGCCTATATAAAATTTAAAAAATCAACATTTCTCCTGTTTCCCGAGTAGGCAGAAGCATGAAACTTTGGGACGTTGTTGAGTACAATCCCGCGATGGTAACGGGAGAAAAAATATTTAAATTATCACTTCCTGGGGGCCGGGGGCCCAAATGAAGTTTTTTCCATATATGAGCTATATAAAAACTAAAAATCACTAATTCTCCTATTTCCCGTGTAGGTAGAAGCATGAAATTTGGGGTAGTTGTTAAGTACACTTCCACGATGGTAACAGGTAAAAACAATATTTAAATTATCACTTAATGGGGGCCGGGGGCCCAAATGTAGTTTCTTCCTTTATTAAAAACAGACTCATCACTAATCTCGGATTTACCGCGTAGGTAGAAGCATGAAACTTTGGGAAGTTGTTGAGTAGCCTCTCGCGACGAAAATTGGCGTAAAAGAATTTTTAAATTAACACTCATGGGGGCTGGGGGCCCAAAAAAGTTTTTTTTCCTTATATGGCCTATATAAAATATTAAAATCAACAATTCTCCTGTTTCCCGAGTAGTTTTAAGTACACTTTCACGATGGTAACAGGTAAAAACAATATTTAAATTATCACTTACTGGGGGTCGGGGGCCAAAATGTAGTCTTTTCTTATATTAAAACTGACTCATCACTAATTATCGGATTTCCCGTGTATGTAGAAGCATGAAACCTTGGGAAGTTGTCAAGTAGCCTCTCTCGACGACAAATGGCGAAAAAGAATTTATAAATTCAGCTTCATGGGGGCCGGGGGCCCACAATCTTTTTTCCCCCTTCTATTGGCTATATAAACATTTGAAAATCACTAATCCTCCTATTTCCCGAGTACGTAGAAGCATGAAACTTTGGCAAGTTGTTGAGTACACTTCCGCGATGGTAACAGGCGAAAAAATATTCAAAATTTCACTTACTGGGGCCCAGGGGCCAAAATGTAGTTTTTTCCCTATATGAGTTATATAAAAACTGAAAATCACTAATTCTCCTAATTCCTGTGTAGGAAGTAGCATGAAACTTTGAGTAGTTGTTAAGTAACATTCTGCGATGCCGGGGGCCCAAAGAAGTTTTTTTTCCTTATTGGGCCTATATAAAATTTAAAAAATCAACATTTCTCCTGTTTCCCGAGTAGGCAGAAGCATGAAACTTTGGGACGTTGTTGAGTACAATCCCGCGATGGTAACGGGAGAAAAAATATTTAAATTATCACTTCCTGGGGGCCGGGGGCCCAAATGAAGTTTTTTCCATATATGAGCTATATAAAAACTAAAAATCACTAATTCTCCTATTTCCCGTGTAGGTAGAAGCATGAAACTTGGGGTAGTTGTTAAGTACACTTCCACGATGGTAACAGGTAAAAACAATATTTAAATTATCACTTAATGGGGGCCGGGGGCCCAAATGTAGTTTCTTCCTTTATTAAAACAGACTCATCACTAATCTCGGATTTACCGCGTAGGTAGAAGCATGAAACTTTGGGAAGTTGTTGAGTAGCCTCTCGCGACGAAAATTGGCGTAAAAGAATTTTTAAATTAACACTCATGGGGGCTGGGGGCCCAAAAAAGTTTTTTTTCCTTATATGGCCTATATAAAATATTAAAATCAACAATTCTCCTGTTTCCCGAGTAGTTTTAAGTACACTTTCACGATGGTAACAGGTAAAAACAATATTTAAATTATCACTTACTGGGGGTCGGGGGCCAAAATGTAGTCTTTTCTTATATTAAAACTGACTCATCACTAATTATCGGATTTCCCGTGTATGTAGAAGCATGAAACCTTGGGAAATTGTCAAGTAGCCTCTCTCGACGACAAATGGCGAAAAAGAATTTATAAATTCAGCTTCATGGGGGCCGGGGGCCCAAAATCTTTTTTTCCCCTTCCATTGGCTATATAAAATTTGAAAATCACTAATCCTCCTATTTCCCGAGTAGGTAGAAGCATGAAACTTTGGCAAGTTGTTGAGTACACTTCCGCGATGGTAACAGGCGAAAAAATATTCAAAATTTCACTTACTGGGGCCCAGGGGGCAAAATGTAGTTTTTTCCCTATATGAGTTATATAAAAACTGAAAATCACTAATTCTCCTAATTCCTGTGTAGGAAGTAGCATGAAACTTTGAGTAGTTGTTAAGTAACATTCTGCGATGGTAACAGGTTAAAAATTTATCTAAATTATTACTTACTAGGGGCCGGGGGCCAAAATGTAGTTTTCTTCTTTTATAAAAAACTGACTCATCACTAATTCTCCAATTTCTCGTGTTGGTAGCAGCATGAAACTTTGGAGAGTTGTTAAGTACACTTCCGCAATGGTAACAGGTGAAAAAGAATTTTGAAATTCACACTCATGGGGGCCGGGGCCCAAAAACTTTTTTTTTCCTAATTCTAGCTTTATAAAAATTAAAAATCCCTTATTCTCCTATTTCCCGAGAAGGTAGAAGCATGAAACTTTGGGTAGTTGTTGGATAACATTCCGCGATGGTAACAGGTGGAACAATTATATAAATTATCACATAACGGGGGCCGGGGGCCGAATTGTAATTTTTTTCTTATATGAGCTATATAAAAAACTGAAAATCACTAATTCTCCTATTTCCCGTGTAGGTGGAAACATGAAACTTTGGGCGGTTGTTGAGTACCCTCCCGGATTGGTAGCAGACGGAAAGAAATTAAATTATCAGCTCGATGGTATCACGGGAAGTGTGTCATTTTTTTACTTTTCGTTTTTGTTTTTCTGCGGGACTACAACAGACAGACAGACCAGACTGTGAAGTTAATATATGTATTATATCCATCATGATCCATTTTGAAATCAATTTGTGTTTTGAATTTGTGTTACGCGGGTTCTCAATGCTTACTGAAATCCTAATTTACCGCAGCAAAGCGCGGGTATTTTGCTAGTCTATACTAATAAAAGGCAAAGCCCTCACTCACTCACTCATTGACTGATTCATCACTAATTCTCCAACTTCCCGTGTAGGTAGAAGCATGAAACTTTGGGAAGTTGTCGAGTAGCCCCTCGCGACGAAAAGTGGAGTAAAAGAATTTTTAAAATAACACTCATGGGGGCCGGGGGCCCAAAAACGTTTTTTTCCCTTATATGGCCTATATAAAATATGAAAATCACCAATTCTCCTATTTCCCGAGTAGGCAGAAGCATGAAACTTTGGGAAGTTGTTTAGTACAATCCCGCGATGGTAACGGGTGCAAAATTATTTAAATTATCACTTCCTGGGGACCGGGGGCCCAAATTAAGTTTTTTCCTAATATGAGCTATATAAAAACTAAAAATCACCAATTCTCCTATTTCCCGTGTAAGTAGAAGCATGAAACACTGTGTAGTTGATAAGTACACTTCCACGATGGTAGCAAGGGAAAAAAATATTTAAATTATCTCCTAATGGGGGCCGGGGGCCGCAATTTACTTTTTTTCTTATATAAAAAAACTGACTATTACTAATTCTCCAACTTCCCTTGTAGGTAGAGCATGAAACCTTGAGGAATTTTTATGTAGCCTCTCACGACGAAAACTGGAATAAAAAGAATTTTTAGATTCACACTCATGGGGGCCGGGGGCCCAAAACCGTTTTTTTCCCATATATGGTCTATATTAAAATTAAAATCACTAATTCTCCTATTTCGCGAGTACATAGAAGAATGAAACTTTGGGAAGTTTTTGAGTACACTTCCGCGATATCAACAGGCAAACAATATTTAAATTATCACCTAACGGGGGCCGGGGGCCCAAATAAAGTTTTTTTCCTAATATGAGCTATATAAAAACTGAAAATCACAAATTCTCATATTTCCCGTCTATGTAGAAGCAAGAAACTCTGAGTAGTGGTAACAAACGAAAACAATATTTATAGTATCACTTCCTGGGGGCATAGGGCCCAAATGAAGTTTTTTCCTAATATGAGCTATATAAAACTAAAAATCACAAATTCTCATATTTCCCGTGTAGGTAGAAGCATGAAACACTGGGTAGTTGATAAGTACACTTCCGCGATGGTAACAAGCGAAAAACAATATTTAAATTATCACTTACTGGGGGCCGGGGGCCCAAATGTAGTTTTTTTCTTATATTAAAAACTGACTCATCACTAATTCTCCAACTTCACGTGTAGGTAGAAGCATGAAACCTTGGGAAGTTGTTAAGTAGCCTCTCTCGACGACAAATGGCGAAAAAGAATTTTTAAAATTCACCTTCATGGGGGCCGGGGGCCCAAAAATGTTTTTTTTTCCCATTCTATGGGCTATATAAACATTTGAAAATCACTAATTCTCCTATTTGCCGAGTAGGCAGAAGCATGAAACTTTGGGAAGTTGTTGAGTACAATCCCGCGATGGTAACGAGATAAAAAATATTTAAATTATCAAAGACTGGGGGCCGGGGGCCCAAATGAAGTTTTTCCATAAATGAGCTATATAAAAACTGAAAATCACAAATTCTCATATTTCCCGTGTAGGTAGAAGCATGAAACTTTGAGTAGTTGATAAGAACACTTCCGCGATGGTTCCAGGTGAAAAAACTATTTAAATTAACATTTACTGGGGGCCGGGGGCCCAAAAGAAGTTTTTTTCTAATATTAAAAACTGACTCATCACGAATTCTCCAACTTCCCGTGTAGGTAAAAGCATGAAACTTTGGGAAGTTGTTGAGTACCCTCTCGCAATGCAAATTGGCGTAAAAGAATTTTTAAAATTCACTCTCATGGGGGCCGGGGGCCCAAGAGCGTTTTTATTCCTTATACTGAAAAATCGCCTTATTCTCCACTTTACCCGTATAGGTAGAAACATGAAACTTTGGGAATTTGTTGAGTCCACTCTCTCGATGGTAGCATGCAAAATAAAATATTTAAATTATCACTCACTGGGACCGGGGGCCCAAATGTACTTTTTCTTATATAAAAACTGACTCAAATCTAATTCTCTGATTTCCAGTGTAGGTAAAAGCATGAAACTTTTGGAAATTATTGAGTACACTCCCGCGATGGTAACATGCCAACAAATATTTAAATTTTCACTCACTGGGGGCCGGTGGCCCAATTTTTGTTCATATATAAAAAGTTTTTAATCATCACAGATTCTCCATTTTCCCGTGTAGTTTAGAAGCATGAAATTTTGGGAAGTTGTTGAGTACACTCCCGAAATGGTAAAAGGCGAATTTTTTTTTGTTTAATTATCACTCACTGGGGGCCCGGGACACAAAAGTAATATTTCTAACTTATATGAGCTAAATTACAACAAAACAAAAACAAAACTTTGGATACTGTGTAAATGTATTTTTACAAAACTTGGAAGATAAAAACTTGATGGCCTATATTAAAATTCGTTAGGGCATTAAAATTTTATTTTTTCAATATTTTGTAGCCGAGGGCCCCTAATCTCTTTTTTGTAAACGTTTAAGACATTTTAACAATTCGATTTCACTCAATTTTTAAAGAAAATGTTTACTATCAAATATATTCATCATAATCCAAATTGAAATAAGCTGTTGTTTTGAGCTATTCATATTACCCTGATAGGGCCCCCGGCCCTTATTTTAGTTTTTTTTAGAGACGTATTAATTGAAAATGTATTTTCTTCATCCCACGGCCATTAAACTTTATGAAGTTTTTGGGTACGCTCCATCGAAGGTTTCTGGCAATAAAAGTAAAAGCTTTGAAAACACCACTTATTCCGGGCTGGGGGCCCGTATGCCATATTTCAACATTAGTTATATAAAAGGTATTTTATAATGTGTAGCTACTAGGTAAATGGATGAACTATGTCCAAATTTGATTTAAAAAATAAAATAAAATTATATAGGGTAATGAACTTCTAGCGTCTGTTCCTTTGGGGCCGAGACCCAAAATATTTTTTTTCGTAATCATTTAAAGCTTTCTTACCTTAAAAATAATTTAAATAAATATAGTCACATTTCTCTATCATGACCCAGATTGAAATGCTCAGACCTGCACATTCTTCATCAATTTTCACGGGGGCCCGTAATGTCATTTTAGTACCCATTTTATTTTAAACGACCTTGACAAATATTGACAAACAAGTATATCAATAATGATTCAGAGTGAAATCTCTTGGTGTTTTGATTTGGTGTGAAACGGGTTTTCAACGCTTACTAAAATTCTAACTTCCGCAGCGGAGCGCGGGGATTTAGCTAGTCTCTATACTAATAAAAGGCAAAGCCCTCACTCACTCACTCATTCATCACTAATTCTCCAACTTCCCGTGTAGTTAGAAGCATGAAACTTTGGGAAGTTGTCGAGTGGCCTCTCGCGACGAAAATTGGAGTAAAAGAATTTAAAAAATAACACTGATGGGGGCCGGGGGCACAAAAACGTTTTTTTTCCTAATATGGCATATATAAAATTTGAAAATCACCAATTCTCCTGTTTCCCGAGTAGGCAGAAGCATGACACTTTGGGAAATTGTTGAGTACAACCCCGCGATGGTAACGGGAGAATTTTTTTTAAAATTATCACTTCCTGGGGGCCGGGGGCCCAAATGAAGTTTTTCCCTTGTATGAGCTATATAAAAACTAAAAATGACTAAATCTCCTATTTCCCGTGTAAGTAGAAGCATGAAACACTGGGTAGTTGATAAGCACACTTCCGCGATGGTAACAAGCAAAAAAAATATTTAAAATAACACTTAATGGGGTCAGGGGGCCCAAATGTAGTTTTTTTCTTATATAAAAACTTACTTATCACTAATTCTCCAACTTCCTGTGTTGGTATTAGCATGAAACTTTGGGAACTTGCTGAGTACATTCTCTCGACGATAATTGGCCAATAGGAATCTTAAAATTCACACTGTTGGGGGCCCGGGGCCCAAAAACGCTTTTTTCCTTATATTGACTATGTAAAATATGAAATCACTAATTTTCTCATTTCTATGAAATCAATAATTTTCTCATTTCTCGAGTAGGAAAAAGCATGAAACTTTGGGAAGTTGTTGAGTACAAAACAGCGATAGCAACGGGAGAAAAAAAAATTAAATTATCACTTCCTGGGGGCCGGGGGCCCAAATGAAGTTTTTTTCTTTTATGAGCTATATAAAAACTGAAAATAACAAATTCTCCTATTTCCCGTGTAGGTGGAAGCATGAAACTTGGGGTAGTTGTTAAGTACACTTTCACGATGGTAACAGGTAAAATCAATATTTAAATTATCACTTAATGGGGGCCGGGGGCCCAAATGTTTTTTTCTCAGATAAAAAAACGGACTCCTCACTAATTCTCCAACTTTCCGTGTAGGTAGAATCATGAAAGTTTGGGAAGTTGTTGAGTAGCCTCTCGCGACGAAAATTGGCGTAAAAGAATTTTACAATTTACACTCATGGAGGGCGGGGGGCCCAAAAAATTTATTTATCCTTATATGGCCTTTATAAAATTTGAAACTCACAAATTCTCCTATTTCCCGAGTAGGCAGAAGCATGAAACTTTGGGAAGTTGTTGAGTACAAACCCGCAATGGTAACAGGCGAAAAAATAAATAAATTATCACTTCCTAGGGGCCGGGGGCCCAAATGAAGTTTTTTCATTATATGAGCTATATAAAAACTGAAAATCACAAATTCTCATATTTCCCATGTAGGTAGAACCATGAAACACTGGGGGGTTGATAAGTACACTTCCGCGATGTTAACAATCGGAAATCATATTTAAATTATCAGTTGATGGGGGCCGGGGGCCCAAATGTAGGTTTTTTTATATTAAAAACTGACTCATCACTAATTCTCCAACTTTCCGTGTAGGTAGAAGAAGCATGAAACCTTGGGGAATTGTTAAGTAGCTTCTCGCGACGAAAATTGGCATAAAATAATTTTAAAATTCACACTCATTGGGGACGGGGGCCCAAAACCATTGTTTTCCTTATATGGGCAATATTAAAAGTAAAATCACTAATTCTCCTATTTCGCGAGTAGATAGAAGAATGAAACTTCAGGAAGATGTTGAGTACACTTCGGCGATATCAACAGGCAAAAAAATATTTAAATTTTCAAATACTGGGGTCCGGGGGCCCAAATAAAGTTTTTTTCTTTATGGGAGCTATATAAAAACTGAAAATCACAAATTCTCATGTTTCCCGTGTAGGTAGAAGCAAGAAACTATGAGTAGTGGTAACAAACTAAAACAATACGCGATGGTCGAGTGGCAGCGCACTGGACTGTCGTACCGATGGTCACGGGTTCGAATCCGTGTGAAGGCAAGGGTTTGTTCCCGGGGCCTAGGGCGTCCCTGAGTCACCCCGCTCCGAATGGGTACCTAACACTACATGTAGTTAGGCGGCTGGGTAATGCGTGGAACCCACAAAGCCGTGGCCTGTGAACGCTGCATCACTTGCCAACAGATCATCTGTCATGATCTGTGGACGCAACTATCTTCTGCATAGAAGGAGCGTCTGTATAGATAAGATAAGAAGATAAGATAATATTTAAATTATTACATAGTGGGGGCCGGGGGCCTAAATGTAGTTTTTTCCTGATATGAGTTATATAAAAACTAAAAATCACTAATTCTTCTATTTCCCGTAAAGGTGGAAGCATGAAACTTTGGGCAGTTGTTAAGTAACATTCCGCAATGGTAACAGGTAAAAAAGTATATAAAGTATCACTTACTGGGGACCGGGGGCTTAAATTTAGTTTTTTCTAATATTAAAATCTGACTCAACACTAATTCTACAACTTCCCGTGAATGTAGAAGCTAAAACTTTGGGAACTTGATTAGTACACTCTTATGACGATAAAGGCGAAAAGAAAATTTTAAAACTTCACTCATGGGTGGCCGGGGCCCCAAAACCGTTTTTTTCTGTATATGGGCTATATAAAACTGAATGAACACTAATTCCTCATCTTCCCGTGTAGGTAGAAGCATGAAACTTTGGAAAGTTATTGAGTACCCTCCCGCGATGATAACAATCACAACCAAATATAAAATTATTATTCACTAGGGGGCCGGGGGCCCAAATGTAGTTTTTTTCTTATATGAGCTACATATAACAGAATCATCACTAATTCTCCAACTTCCCGTGTAGGTAGAAGCATGAAACTTTGGGAAGTTGTCGAGTAGCCCCTCGCGACGAAAATTGGAGTAAAAGAATTTTAAAAATAACACTCATGGGGGCCGGGGGCCCAAAAACGTTTTTTTCCCTAATATGGCCTATATAAAATTTGAAAATCACCAATTCTCCCATTTCCCGAGTAGGCAGAAGCATGAAACTTTGGGAAATTGTTGAGTACAACCCCGCGATGGTAAAGGAAGAAAAAATATGTAAATTATCACTTCCTGGGGGCCGGGGGCCCAAATGAAGTTTTTTCCTTATATGAGCTATATAAAAACTAAAAATCACTAATTCTCCTATTTCCCGTGTAGATAGAAGCATGAAACTTGGGGTGGTTGTTAAGTTCACTTCCGCGAAGGTAACAAGCAAAAAATATATTTAAATTATCACTGAATGGGGGCCGGGGGCCCAAATGTAGTTTTTTTCTTATATAAAAAAATGACTCATCACTAATTCTCCAACTTCCCGTGTAGGTAGAAGCATGAAACTTTGGGAAGTTGTCGAGTGGCCTCTCGCGACGAAAATTGGAGTAAAAGAATTTAAAAAATAACACTGATGGGGGCCGGGGGCACAAAAACGTTTTTTTTCCTAATATGGCATATATAAAATTTGAAAATCACCAATTCTCCTGTTTCCCGAGTAGGCAGAAGCATGACACTTTGGGAAATTGTTGAGTACAACCCCGCGATGGTAACGGGAGAATTTTTTTTAAAATTATCACTTCCTGGGGGCCGGGGGCCCAAATGAAGTTTTTCCCTTGTATGAGCTATATAAAAACTAAAAATGACTAAATCTCCTATTTCCCGTGTAAGTAGAAGCATAAAACACTGGGTAGTTGATAAGCACACTTCCGCGATGGTAACAAGCGAAAAAAATATTTAAAATAACACTTAATGGGGTCCAGGGGTCCAAATGTAGTTTTTTTCTTATATAAAAAAACTGACTCATCACTAATTCTCCAACTTCCCGTGTAGGTATTAGCATGAAACTTTGGGAACTTGCTGAGTACACTCTCTCAACGATAATTGGGGAAAAAGAATTTTAAAATTCACACTGTTGGGGGCCCGGGGCCCAAAAACGCCTTTTGTCCTTATATGGACTATATAGAATATGAAATCACTAATTTTCTCATTTCTCGAGTAGGCAAAAGCATGAAACTTTGGGAAGTTGTTGAGTAAAAACCAGCGATAGCGACGGGAGGAAAAAAAATTAAATTATCACTTCCTGGGGGCCGGGGGCCCCAAATGAAGTTTTTTCCTTATATGAGCTTTATAAAAACTAAAAATCACGAATTCTCCTATTTCCCGTGTAGGTAGAAGCATGAAACACTAGGTAGTTGATAAGCAAACTTCCGCGATGGTAACAAGCGAAAACAATATTTAAAACAACACTTAATGGGGTTCGGGGGCCCAAATGTAGTTTTTTTCTTATATAAAAAACTGACTCATCACTAATTCTCCAACTTCCCGTGTAGGTATTAGCATGAAACTTTGGGAACTTGCTGAGTACACACTCTCAACGATAATTGGCGAATAAGAATTTTAAAATTCACACTGTTGGGGGCCCAGGGCCCAAAAACGCTTTTTTCGCTCATATGGACTATATAGAATATGAAATCATTAATTTTCTCATTTCCCGAGTAGGCAAAAGCATGAAACTTTGGGAAGTTGTTGAGTAAAAACCAGCGATAGCGACGGGAGGAAAAAAATTAAATTATCACTTCCTGGGGGCCGGGGGCCCAAATGAAGTTTTTTCCTTATATGAGCTATACAAAAACTAAAAATCACAAATTCTACTATTTCCCGTGTAGGTAGAAGCATGAAACTTGGGGTAGTTGTTAAGTACACATCCACGATGGTAACAGGTAAAAACAATATTTAAATTATCACTTAATGGGGGCCGGGGGCCGAAATGTAGTTTCTTCTTATATTAAAACAGACTCATCACTAATTTTTCGATTTCCCGTGTAGGAAGAAGCATGAAACTTTGGGAAGTTGTTGAGTCGTCTCTTTGGACGACAAATGGTGAAAAAGAATTTTAAAATTCACCTTCATGTGGGCCATGGGCCCAAAATAGTTTTTTATCTTCTATGGGCTATATAAACATTTGAAAATCACTAATTCTCATATTTCCCGAGTAGGTAGAAGCATGAAACTATGGGAAGTTGTTGAGTACACTTCCGCGATGGTAACAGTAGAAAAATCATTTAAATTTTCACTTACTGGGGCCCAGGGGCCCAAATAAAGTTTTTTTCCATATACGAGCTATTTAAAAACTGAAAATCACTAATTCTCCTATTTCCTGTGTATGAAGAAGCATGAAAGTTTGAGTAGTTATTAAGTAACATTCTGCGATGGTAACAGGTTAAAATATGATATAAATTATCATTTACTGGGGGCCGGGGGCCCAAATGTAGTTTTTTTCTTATATAAAAAACTGACTCATCACTAATTCTCCAAAAATCTCGTGTTGGTAGCAGCATAAAACTTTGGAGAGTTGTTAAGTACACTTCCGCAATGGTAACAATGCAAACAAATGTAAAATTATCATTTACTAGGGGGCCGGGGGCCCAAATGTAGTTTTTTTCTGATATGAGCTATATAAAACAGACTCATCATTACATATATAATTTCCCGTGTAGGTAGGAGCATGAATATTTGTGAAGTTGTTGCGTACTCTCCCGCAGTGATAGCAGACAAAAAAAAATTAAATTATCAGCTCGATAGGAATGCGGGAAGTGTGTCATTTTTTACTTTTAGCTTTTGTTTTTCTGTGGGACTAGGACAGACAGACAGACAAGATGGTGAAATTAATATATGTATTATATCCATCATGATCCAGATTGAAATCAATTGGAGTTTTGAATGTGTCTTTCGCGGATTCTCAACGTAACTGAAATACTAATTTCCGCAGCGAAGCGGGGGTATTTTGCTAGTCTTCTATACTAATAAAAGGCAAAGCCCTCACTCACTCACTCATTCATCACTAATTCTCCAACTTCCCGTGTAGGTAGAAGCATGAAACTTTGGGAAGTTGTCTATTAGCCTCTCGCGACGAAAATTGGAGTAAAAGAATTTTAAAAATAATACTCATGGGGGCCGGGGGCCCCAAAAACTTTTTTTTCCTAATATGGCCTATATAAAATTTGAAAATCACCAATTCTCCCATTTTCCGAGTAGGCAGGAGCATGAAACTTCGGGAAGTTGTTGAGTACAACCCCGCGATGGTAACGGGAGAACAAATATTTAAATTATCACTTCCTGGGGGCCGGGGGCCCAAATGAAGTTTTTTCCTTATATGAGCTATATAAAAACTAAAAATCACTAATTCTCCAATTTCCCGTGTAGGTAGAAGCATGAAACACTGGGTAGTTGATAAGCACACTTCCGCGATGGTAACAAGCGAAAAAAATATTTAAAATAACACTTAATGGGGTCCGGGGGCCCAAATGTAGTTTTTTCTAATATAAAAAACTGACTCATCACTAATTCTCCAACTTCCCGTGTAAGTATTAGCATGAAACTTTGGGAACTTGCTGAGTACACTCTCTCAACGATAATTGGCGAATAAGAATTTTAAAATTCACACTGTTGAGGGCCCGGGGCCCAAAAACGCTTTTTTTCCTAATATGGACTATATAGAATATGAAATCACTAATTTTCTCATTTCTCGAGTAGGCAGAAGCATGAAACTTTGGGAAATTGTTGAGTACAACCCCGCGATGGTAACGGGAGAACAAATATTTAAATTATCACTTCCTGGGGGCCGGGGGCCCAAATGAAGTTTTTTCCTTATATGAGCTGTATAAAAACTAAAAATCACTAATTCTCCAATTTCCCGTGTAGGTAGAAGCATGAAACACTGGGTAGTTGATAAGCACACTTCCGCGATGGTAACAAGCGAAAAAAATATTTAAAATAACACTTAATGGGGTCCGGGGGCCCAAATGTAGTTTTTTCTTATATAAAAAAACTGACTCATCACTAATTCTCCAACTTCCCGTGTAAGTATTAGCATGAAACTTTGGGAACTTGCTGAGTACACTCTCTCAACGATAATTGGCGAATAAGATTTTTAAAATTCACACTGTTGGGGGCCCGGGGCCCAAAAACGCTTTTTTTTCCTTATATGGACTATATAGAATATGAAATCACTAATTTTCTCATTTCTCGAGTAGGCAGAAGCATGAAACTTTGGGAAATTGTTGAGAACAACCCCGCGATGGTAACGGGAGAAAAAATATTTAAATTATCACTTCCTGGGGGCCGGGGGCCCAAATGAAGTTTTTTCCTTATATGAGCTGTATAAAAACTAAAAATCACTAATTCTCCAATTTCCCGTGTAGGTAGAAGCATGAAACACTAGGTAGTTGATAAGCACACTTCCGCGATGGTAAAAAGCGAAAAAAATATTTAAAATAACACTTAATGGTGTCCGGGGCGCGGGGGCCCAAATGTAGTTTTTTCTTATATAAAAAACTGACTCATCACTAATTCTCCATCTTCCCGGTTAGGTATTAGCATGAAATTTTGGGAACTTGCTAAGTACACTCTCTCAACGATAATTGGCGAATAAGAATTTTAAAATTCACACTGTTGGGGGCCCGGGGCCCAATAACGCTTTTTTTCCTTATATGGACTATATAAAATATGAAATCACTAATTTTCTCATTTTTCGAGTAGGCAAAAGCATGAAACTTTGGGAAGTTGTTGAGTAAAAACCAGCGATAGCGACGGGAGGAAAAAAAAATTAAATTATCACTTCCTGGGGGCCGGGGGCCCAAATGAAATTTTTTCCTTATATGATTTATACAAAAACTAAAAATCACAAATTGTCCTATTTCCCGTGTAGGTAGAAGCATGAAACTTGGGGTAGTTGTTAAGTACACTTCCACGATGGTAACAGGTAAAAACAATATTTAAATTATCACTTAATGGGGGCCGGGGGCCCAAATGTAGTTTCTTCTTATATTAAAACAGACTCATCACTAATTCTCGGATTTACCGCGTAGGTAGAAGCATGAAACCTTGGGAAATTGTCAAGAAGCCTCTTTGGACGACAAATGGTGAAAAAGAATTTTAAAATTCACCTTCACGGGGGCCGGGGATCCAAAATCGTTTTTTTCCCTTCTATGGGCTATATAAACATTTGAAAATCACTAATCGTCCTATTTCCCGAGTAGGTAGAAGCATGAAACTTTGGGAAGTTGTTGAGTACACTTCCGCGATGGTAACAGGCGAAAAAATATTCAAAATTTCACTTACTGGGGCCCAGGGGCCAAAATGTAGTTTTTTCCTTATATGAGTTATATAAAAACTGAAAATCACTAATTCTCCTAATTCCTGTGTAGGAAGTAGCATGAAAATTTGAGTAGTTGTTAAGTAACATTCTGCGATGGTAACAGGTTAAAAAACTATCTAGATTATCACTTACTGGGGCCGGGGGCCAAAATGTAGTTTTCTTCTTATATAAAAAACTGACTCATCACTAATTCTCCAATTTCTCGTGTTGGTAGCAGCATGAAACTTTGGAGAGTTGTTAAGTACACTTCCGCAATGGTAACAGGTGAAAAAGAATTTTGAATTTCACACTCATGGGGGCCCAAAAACGTTTTTTTTTCCTTATTCTGGCTTTATATAAAATTAAAAATCCCTTATTTTCCTATTTCCCGAGAAGGTAGAAGCATGAAACTTTGGGTAGTTGTTAGATAACATTCCGCGATGGTAACAGGTGGAACAATTATATAAATTATCACATAACGGGGGCCGGGGGCCGAAATGTAATTTTTTTCTGATATGAGCTATATAAAAACTGTAAATCACTAATTCTCCTATTTCACGTGTAGGTGGAAGCATGAAACTTTGGGCAGTTGTTGAGTACCCTCCCGCAATGGTAGCAGACGGAAACAAATTAAATTATCAGCTCGATAGGATCACGGGAATATGTCATTTTTTTACTTTTCGTTTTTGTTTTTCTGCGGGACTACAACAGACAGACAGACAAGACGGTCAAGTTAATATATATATTATATCCATCATGATCCATTTTGAAATCAATTTGTGTTTTGAATTTGTGTTACGCGGGTTCTCAATGCTTACTGAAATCCTAATTTACCGCAGCAAAGCGCGGATATTTTGCTAGTATATCAATAAAAATAACTAGAACTAACATATAAACAATAGACAAAAGTTATCGAATACAAATAAACAAATCGTTTTTTATTTTATAAATTAAAAGATTTTTTGTTTCAATTCTAACCTAAAACATTTGTTGTTGTGTTAAAGTGTAAATATGGTTTAATAATATTTTAGTGTTTAACCTTTATCTATCATACATCCCTGTGGCGCTACAGCCCATGTAGGGCTTGGACCTCCCTAACAACGTCCTTCCACTCAGCCCATGTAGGGCTTGGACCTGCCTCTCTACGTCCTTCCACACAGCCCATGTAGGGCTTGGACCTCCCTCATCACGTCGTTCCACACAGCCCATGTAGGGCTTGGACCTCCCTCACCACGTCCTTCCACTCAGCCCATGTAGGGCTTGGACCTGCCTCACCACGTCCTTCCACTCAGTCCTAATCAACACATTTCTTCTCCAACATTGGATGCCCAGTTGTATATCTTACAACATCATCATCTCCCTACATCATCCATCCATCTAAGCCTAGGTCTTCCCTTGAGCCGTTGTTGTAGATTTTTCCCTACATCATCTATCCATCTAAGCCTAGGTCTTCCCTTGAGCCGTTGTTGTAGATCTTTCCCTACATCATCCATCCATCTAAGCCTAGGTCTTCCCTTCAGCCGTTGTTGTATATCTTTCTCTACATCATCCATCCATCTAAGCCTAGGTCTTCCCTTGAGCCGTTATTGTAGATCTTTCTCTACATCATCCATCCATCTAAGCCTAGGTCTTCCCTTGAGCCGTTGTTGTATATCTTTCTCTACATCATCCATCCATCTAAGCCTAGGTCTTCCCTTGAGTCGTTGTCCTCTGGGGTTTTTGTGGTGCACCCTTTTTACTCATCTGTCATTTGTGGTACACCCTTTTACTCATCTGTCATTTGTGGTGCACCCTTTTTACTCATCTGTCATTT
Source organism: Ampullaceana balthica (assembly GCA_944989445.1). Classification (NCBI taxonomy): domain Eukaryota; kingdom Metazoa; phylum Mollusca; class Gastropoda; family Lymnaeidae; genus Ampullaceana; species Ampullaceana balthica. The sequence goes on along the minus strand of CALYLW010001501.1, from coordinate 9,436 downwards.
GTGGTGCAACCTTTTTACTCATCTGTCATTTGTGGTGTACCCTTTTTACTCATCTGTCATTTGTGGTGCACCCTTTTTACCCTTCTGTCATTTGTGGTGTACCCTTTTTACTAATCTATCATTTGTGGTGCACCCTTTTTACTCATCTGTCATTTGTGGTGCACCCTTTTTACTCATCTGTCATTTGTGGTGCACCCTTTTTACTCATCTGTCATTTTTGGTGCACACTTTTTACTCATCTGTCATTTGTGGTGCACCCTTTTCACTCATCTGTCATTTGTGGTGCACCCTTTTTACTCATCTGTCATTTGTGGTGCACCGTTTTTACTCATCTGTCATTTGTGGTGCACCCTTTTTACTCATCTGTCATTTGTGGTGCACCCTTTTTACTCATCTGTCATTTGTGGTGCACCCTTTTTACTCATCTGTCATTTGTGGTGCACCTTTTTACTTATCTGTCATTTGTGGTGCACCCTTTTTACTCATCTGTCATTTGTGGTGCACCTTTTTACTCATCTGTCATTTCTGGTGCACCCTTTTTACTCATCTGTCATTTGTGGTGCACCTTTTTACTCATCTGTCCTTTGTGGTGCACCCATTTTACTCATCTGTCATTTGTGGTGCACCTTTTTACTCATCTGTCATTTTTGGTGCACCCTTTTTACTCATATGTCATTTGTGGTGCACCTTTTTACTCATCTGTCATTTGTGGTGCACCCTTTTTACCCTTCTGTCATTTGTGGTGCACCCTTTTTACTAATCTATCATTTGTGGTGCACCCTTTTTACTCATCTGTCATTTGTGGTGCACCCTTTTTACTCATCTGTCATTTGTGGTGCACCCTTTTTACTCATCTGTCATTTTTGGTGCACCCTTTTTACTCATCTGTCATTTGTGGTGCACCCTTTTTACTCATCTGTCATTTGTGGTGCACCCTTTTTACTCATCTGTCATTTGTGGTGCACCGTTTTTACTCATCTGTCATTTGTGGTGCACCCTTTTTACTCATCTGTCATTTGTGGTGCACCCTTTTTACTCATCTGTCATTTGTGGTGCACCCTTTTTACTCATCTGTCATTTGTGGTGCACCTTTTTACTCATCTGTCATTTGTGGTGCACCCTTTTTACTCATCTGTCATTTGTGGTGCACCTTTTTACTCATCTGTCATTTGTGGTGCACCCTTTTTACTCATCTGTCATTTGTGGTGCACCTTTTTACTCATCTGTCATTTGTGGTGCACCCTTTTTACTCATCTGTCATTTGTGGTGCACCTTTTTACTCATCTGTCATTTTTGGTGCACCCTTTTTACTCATCTGTCATTTGTGGTTCACCTTTTTACTCATCTGTTATTTGTGGTGCACCCTTTTTACTCATCTGTCATTTGTGGTGCACCTTTTTACTCATCTGTCATTTGTGGTGCACCCTTTTTACTCATCTGTCATTTGTGGTGCACCTTTTTACTCATCTGTCATTTGTGGTGCACCCTTTTTACTCATCTATCATTTGTGGTGCACCCTTTTTACTCATCTGTCATTTGTGGTGCACCCTTTTTACTCATCTGTCATTTGTGGTGCACCCTTTTTACTCATCTGTCATTTGTGGTGCACCCTCTTTACTCATCTGTCATTTGTGGTGCACCCTTTTTACTCATCTGTCATTTGTGGTGCACCCTTTTTACTCATCTGTCATTTGTGGTGCACCTTTTTACTCATCTGTCATTTGTGGTGCACCCTTTTTACTCATCTGTCATTTGTGGTGCACCTTTTTACTCATCTGTCATTTGTGGTGCACCCTTTTTACTCATCTGTCATTTGTGGTGCACCTTTTTACTCATCTGTCATTTGTGGTGCACCCTTTTTACTCATCTGTCATTTGAAATTGTTTCTAAATGTAATGCCCAGCACAGTCTTCCCTTTTTTATTTCTGAACCTTATCTACTTGGATTATAATTTTATTTGGACAAATTTAATGGTTCAACAAAAACAACGTTAATGTTATTTTTATATATTAAATTTATTACTTTAAAAGTGACCGGAGGGAAGTAAACTGAATCAAAACTTTGTCAGTTGAAAATAGTTTATTTTTTCCCAAAGCTTTCCTCCGTGCAAAATACGACTATTTAGCTGGACCTTGACTTAGGTTTAAATTTTTAAAAATTTCTCAATTTTTATTTCTCTCAAAACGACAATTGATATCGAAAATCGATGAGGTTTTATTGCTCTAATCCTAGATATTGATTTTAAAAAGCCGATGAAGTTATGTGCTGCAATGTTGAATTTAAATATAGGAATGAATGACGTCTAGCAGTCGAAGTCAGAATCTGGAAGCCATTATACCGACGTCTATCATCTCTACCAGGACCACCACCGTCAATAACTCATTGACAGTACTCACGATGTGGGAGACTGGTAAAACAACACAAATAACCACAGAGATGAGGAGCTATAAAGTATAAACTAGGAATCAGATAAGAGAGATCGACTCGATGTGGACATAACAATCACAGGAGAGAGCATTTTCTTTTCAGGACGCTTGCACTACATACACATCTTTTTAAGCCTAGACTTACATTTTATATGAGTTTGAATTATGTTAATGTGTTGGTTTCATGGTTTATACGTATTTAAGACATATTTTCAAACTATAGTTTCAAAAAAAGTTTCTTCTAATGATAAACGTAGCTTATGTGTACCGTACTGTCAGTTATGTGGTTTTCAGAATATGAATGTGTATTTAGTACTTACATGTATGATAGTATCTTAATATAAAGTGCTGTGAGCCCAGTTGCTTACTCGGATACAGCGCTAAACAAATTATCAATTTATAATTATTATATAAACAACCAATGTCAGAAAAAAAGAAGGAGAAATCGAAAGAGTTTTTTCTTGCATACGGAACGAGAAACGTAATTTTCATCTCTATGTTTCTCAGAGTGTTGTAATAAAATGTGTATGTGTTATATTAAAATGTGTATGTGTTGTAATAAAATGTGTATGTGTTGTAATAAAATGTGCATGTGTTGTAATAAAATGTAAATGTGTTGTATTTTCACAATAAAACACATATCTTCAAAATTTACTTTCAAAATAAATAGCAATTAATCATTTCTATAAATAATGAACGTAGCTTATTTACATTATATTATAAATATATGTTGTAGTTATATGTAAGATTTACATTGATTATACTATGTGTATTACTATTTTTTTTTGTAAAGCGTTTTGAGCCTAGCATATAAATTATGTTTAACAAGAACTTCATCAATCACATCTGTCGCTCTCCTACACCACCATCCGTCAGATCTGTCGCTCTCCTACACCACCATCCGTCAGATCTGCTCAATCCGTCAATACTTAACAGTTAATACAACAAAAACTCTAGTCTGTGCCCTTGTTCTAGCTAGTATTGGTTATTGCAATTCTCTTCTGTCATGTGCACCAAAACAATGCATTGAAAAACTACAGAAAGTACAAAATTCAGCTTTCAGACCAAGGGCGGATTAAGACTGCACGGGGCCCCTGGCTGCAATTCAAACTGGGGCCCGGTCCAGCCAGTTTCCATTTAAATAAAATTATTGCTAGCAGCTAATATAATACTGTAACTTGTAAGGCAGAGTGTAATAAGACAAAACATTAAATAGAAGTCAATTTAATTAATATAACGTTAAATGAATATAAAATTCATTAAAATATTTATTATTTGTTTCAACCTATAACTTTCGTTTACGTACTTTTTTCATGTCAAAGTCAGTAAAGCTAAAAGAGCTGATCATTTCCTTTTCAATGCTCATTAGAGAAATCAGACTCAGTCTTTGTTGTCACATGTAACTTCTAACTTCATTTTTTATTCTTTTCAACTTTGAAAATGATCGCTCTCCGCTGCAGTTTGATGTCATCATTGAGAGATAGATGCGAAGTGTTGTTGTACATTTGGAAAGGAAAATTTTGCTCATTCAAAAACAGCAACATTTTTAGCTCTGAGCATGTGTTTTGAGTTCGCATTGTCCTATTTCCTGTTCCTGACCCAGAGGCTGGGGTTGGACAATAACTTTTTTGAAGAGTTCTGAAAATTGCACTAATTCTTAAGGAAATCAGTCTTCGAAATCACATGAGTTTTTTTCTATTAACTTGGCTGCTAACCATGTGAGAGTGTCATTGCTGAGCTCAGTTAGGTTTGTACCAAAGCCAAATTTCTCATAGAAGTCTTTATACGCTTATAACTGATGTTGTAGGGCTAAACAAAGTTTGTCAATGATTAAGAGAAATACCTCAACCTTGAATTTATGTCACGGGGAAAATACTGTTTCGGCTGATGGCAATTCATCAAACTGACACTTTATTTTTGTTGATCGTATTGAAGATTTTTATACTCTTTCTCAACGGACTTGTCCTTTCCTTTTTCTTCATAGAAATCAAATTCATTACGTTGTCTGTTTACAAACTCAATGACACATTTTTTTAAAATTATGTCTGAATTCAAAGATATTCCCCGCTCTTGAAGGGATACATTCGTTTTCTTAATTTTTTCTAAAATTGTTTTCCAAATTTCAAGTAAAATAGCGACTTCCAGTTGTTCAAGTTCCTTTCGAAATCCTTCTTCTTCAAGTCGAATGTCACGTGGCTTATTTTCGCTATTTGCCAACTCTTTTAGTTCTGCAATATTCTCAAGATTATGATTTATTAACAGACCTTACAGCATCATGTCGGGCTGACATCTTGTGTCAGACAAGGCTTTGTTAACATGTAACACTTTCAGGAGTTTTTGAAGTACTTGCCAACGATGAGAAGATGCAAACAAAGCCAGGTCTAAAGATTTTGCAGTAGGAAAAAAATCTGTCTGCAGCAGAATTACCTTTTGATGCACTTTTCCCAAACAAATTAAGGGAATGAGCTGTGCACGGCACATAATGAGCAACACTGCACTTCGCACGAAGGATAATCTGGACTCCGTCTTACTTCCCACTCATATTTGCAGAATTTGTCGTATGACTGTCCACGGCAATCTTGAATTTAAATTTTATTTTCTTCCAAAAAAAATTAAGAATTATTTGGACATTTCTGATCCAGTGTGTTATTAAATTTCTATGAATTGAATGAGTCGCTAAACAGGGCCAAATAAGTGGAACATGAATTATATCTAATATCAAATTCTAATATATACAATCTTTTTTTTTAAATATTCAAAATTCACTCTCTGTTCCCTGTGTAATGATCGTGATAAACAGATAATGTATTAATTAACGATATTTTAAATATTTATTATTTATTCTTTTACAGAATTAACTAGTTTTTAATTATAAATTCATTCGAATATTTACTTCTTACAGCAGTCTGTCTGTAGGTCGAAGTGTCGTAACACGTGTACAGTATACTAACTTGGTAGTTGGTTCAAAATTCAATTATTCAATTATACAATATTATGTCAAAGTGTCGTAACTCATGTACAGTATACTAAATTGGTAGTTGGTTCAAAATTCAATTATTCAATTATACAATATTATGTCAAAGTGTCGTAACACGTGTACAGTATACTAACTTGGTAGATGGTTCAAAATTCAATTATTCAATTATACAATATTATGTCAAAGTGTCGTAACTCATGTACAGTATACTAACTTGGTAGTTGGTTCAAAATTCAATTATACAATATTATGTCAAAGTGTCGTAACTCATGTACAGTATACTAACTTGGTAGTTGGTTCAAAATTCAATTATTCAATTATACCATATTATGTCAAAGTGTCGTAACTCATGTACAGTATACTAACTTGGTAGTTGGTTCAAAATTCAATTATTAATTATACAATATTATGTCAAAGTTTCGCATTCACAATTTTTTCAAACTAATAAGAAATCGATTTTTCTTCCTTAGCTAGGTTTCCTCTTTCCTGCATGACGTCATGATAGTTTTTAGAGATTATTATAAACGATGACGATTTCTGGTATTTCACACACTTCGACATTTTCTCGTGATAAATAGATGAGACTTTATTACTTTATTTATGATATTTTCAGGGATTCATGCAAACCTTTACCCACATTTATTATACAAAATAATACGTTTGGGGGCATCTAAGTCACTGGGGCCCCTGGCTTTAGCCCCTTCAGCCCCCCCCCTTTTAATCCGCCATAGTTTCAGACTAGTTCTTAAGGCACAAAAAAAAACATGATCATGTTACTCCGCTACTTTACTCACTTCATTGACTACCTATACAAGCCCGAATTGATTACAAACTGACAGTTCTCTGTAACAACTTCTTATCTGACTTATGCCCTTTCTATTTTACCGATTTTTCGCCTGTCTACTCACCCACTCGTCAGCTACGCTCTTCTGCAGACACATGCATTCTCTATGTACCTAAGACACGAACTAAAACATTTAGTGAAGGTCATTCTCTGCAATAAAACAATGGAATTCTCTACCATTACACATCCGTAGTATTCAAACAACCAAGTCCTTCAAGACTGCACTTAAGATGCAAGTTTTCAAAATTTATTTTCAAGATTAATGAAACAACATTTCTTGTAATTAATAACGTAGCTTTTGTGTAACGTACTGTCATTTATGTGGTTGTTATGATATGAATGTTTATTAAATACTTATATGTATGTAACTATCTTCATGTAAAGCGTGGTGAGCCCAGAACCTTACTGGGATATAGCGCTATATAAATTATCAATGTATTATTATTATTATCGGATTATTATTATTTGAATTTAGTGTCTTAATTATCATTACTAGTTTCTGTTTCCTATCCTTTTGTGTTTCTTGGTTAAGTGATGTAACCAATGGTGTAACGTTTTTTGTTAGTTTTATAAAGATATTGTTATAACATACACTGTTGTAAACTTGTATAGATGTGTTTATATCAATGTTTTATAAGTTTATCTACATATCTTAGACTTACACATACGTTTTTCAATCATAGTTTTAATGTCTTTGTGATACTAGTCAAATATAAGCAAGATAACTGTTACAGCTAATGTTAAAACTTATTAACAATTATTTTTGAGAAGTGTAAGCACAACTGATGTCCTATTTGAAATAATGTGTTTTACATTTCCTCGACACGTTTAGCTCATTGCTTAAATACATGTATAGAAAGTCGTCTTTTGGTTGCATTAGTTTAATGTTAACACGTATTTAAAAGTTCATCAGATCAGTGTAGTGATAGACTTTATTAAATAACACTTGTTGTACAGACTTATGTCTGATGTTACAGATGTACATGTAAACTTTGTATTCTATTCTGACTGCATTACTTTTTCTGTTATATACACATTTTTTTAAAAATAAAGGACAGTTTTATGTATCGGCCTTAATATAAACCACAAACAGCGACACACACTTTTAGATTGACCCACATAATGTAATAATACTAACCACTAGGATTTGTTGTTGTTTTCTATAACCGAATTAAGGCCTCACATTGTTAAGTCAATCCATATGATGACACATTCACAGATGATATAACAAGGCCGGACTTAGCCTTTCAACCACTCCATGCAAAAGTGAAAACATGTGCCCCTTCGGTGTCGTCTATAAATGACGTCACACAATTTTGACCGATTTCCCCCCCCCTCCTCCCCTTTTTTTTTCTTCACACTACGCCACAAAATTTAGACCCTTTTTCTATTCGAAAATGAACATGCTTCAAATCAGTTTTCTTTGTCTTTTAGTATGTATTTACTTATTGACGGAAGTATTTACTTATTGACGGATGTATTAACTTATTGACGGATGTATTTACTTATTGAAGGATGTATTTACTTATTGATGGATGTATTTACTTATTGACGGATGTATTTACTTATTGATGGATGTATTTACTTATTGATGGATGTATTTACTTATTGACGGATGTATTTACTTATTGATGGATGTATTTACTTATTGACGGATGTATTTACTTATTGATGGATGTATTTACTTATTGATGGATGTATTTACTTATTGACGGATGTATTTACTTATTGATGGATGTATTTACTTATTGACGGATGTATTTACTTATTGATGGATGTATTTACTTATTGACTGATGTATTTACTTATTGATGGATGTATTTACTTATTGACTGATGTATTTACTTATTGATGGATGTATTTACTTATTGATGGATGTATTTACTTATTGATGGATGTATTTACTTATTGACTGATGTATTTACTTATTGATGGATGTATTTACTTATTGACGGATGTATTTACTTATTGATGGATGTATTTACTTATTGACTGATGTATTTACTTATTGATGGATGTATTTACTTATTGACGGATGTATTTACTTATTGATGGATGTATTTACTTATTGACGGATGTATTTACTTATTGACGGAAATATTTACTTATTGACGGATGTATTTACTTATTGACGGATGTATTTACTTATTGACGGATGTATTTACTTATTGACGGATGTATTTACTTATTGACGGATGTATTTACTTATTGACGGATGTATTTACTTATTGACGGAAATATTTACTTATTGACGGATGTATTTACTTATTGACGGATGTATTTACTTATTGACGGATGTATTTACTTATTGATGGATGTATTTACTTATTGACGGATGTATTTACTTATTGACGGATGTATTTACTTATTGACGGATGTATTTACTTATTGACGGATGTATTTACTTATTGACGGATGTATTATTCCTGTAAAGACATTATATTTATTTTAAAAAGTCGAAATTTTGTACTGTTCTGTTCTGAGTACCTCAAAGGATGTAAAAAATCGATACCATTTTATTGTTTACCAATTACTAGACTTTCAGTCTTAAGACCTAACAAGTGAATACATTTATTTTCATATTTCTGTTCTGCTGTCAATGACGTTAAATTATCAGTAAAAAAATCTCTGTATTTATTACTGAGGGTGCCCCTACAATGTCTGGTGAGCACAGTTGAGAAACAAAACTTTTCTGTAACAAAGTCACTGCATCATTCACCAGCAAGTTCTTTATGCCAAATACTTTAGATGTGATCATGTCCTTGAGCCAGGAATAAAAGCTATAAGCTCTATTCGCTTTGAAGCCCGTTTCACCGCCAGTTTCAGCAGTTTCTTCTTAACATCCATGGAGAATAAGAAGTTGTTGTGTGTCACAATGGTACAAGATGGCTCGGTCGGGGAACAGCACTTCAGCGCCTCTACACACTTAAATAAGAGGTATATATCGTTTAAAATAAGAAACCACTCATTCCAGAACAATCTGATCCTGCTTGGTTGGAAGATTTTGCATTTTTAGTTGATGTGAAAAGACATCCAAACTCTCTTAACACAAATCTTCAATGGTGAACAGCAGTGGTAATCCAATTATATTCACAAATCAAGGTCTTTGTGGAAAAGGTGCACAATTTTCAAAGGCAAATGTCTAAAATGCAGCGTTATTCTACACATTTCGCCCCACTACAGGAAATC